>JAOTAX010049827.1:0-10430 GCA_025629825.1 Erythroxylum guanchezii | reverse complement strand
GCTTCGCTTCGAAATCCGTTCCTTCGATTTTTGCATTTGTTTCCGAAATTTGTTATCCGATTTTCCGATTCGATTTCGTTTCCATTTTTCCGTTTCTACCTCCGCTTTATGATCTCCGATCGATTCGTAAGGATTCGCTTTCTTTTGGTTTCCGTTTTTCGTTGTGTTTCCGATTGGGATCCGATTCCGAGATCGGGTCCCAACACTAATAGCCAGTTGAGAACATGATATAGCTGAGTAATCGGATCAACACGCATCACAAATGTGTGCCTTCGTATAAAACGGCTAGAATGACGTTCCAACTAAGGAGCTTAATAAAAAACATGAATTAGTTGAGTAACTGGATTAACATTCATTTCCAATGTTTGCCTCCACGTAAAAAGACTAAGTCTATGTTCATAAAAAGTAATTAAACCTACCGAACTTGTAATAGTTTGACTTTTCATGAAAACGTACTTAGGATTAGTTACCGAGTTGAGTGACTAAATAATTATTAATGAGTGTGTGCAATTGAGAAGGGTAAACAATTTAACACTTGAGTATGGATTAATATGTATATTTAGTTAAGAGCCCTAAGACACGGATTTCGAATGTTAATGATTTGAAATCACTTAAATGATTGTGTTTTAAATTAAATTTATTTCATAAAGTTGAAACCATTGTCTCATTACTGCATTATGTGCTCTGTGAATTTCTATGTGTTTCTTGTTTTGTTTGCTTGAAGACAAGCAAAGGCTTAAGTGTGGGGATGTGATAAGTGTGAAATGCATCATATTTTAGGGTATAGTTTGATATGTGTTTATCTATTTATTCAATTGTTTTGTATGTTTTTTTCAGTACAATTGTGTTAGTTTGTGTATTATTTATATTTAAGTGTTTTTATATGTTAGTACAAGCACTTGAGCTTAATTATTATGTCTTTGAGGTACCTTGATGTGTTTGTTAGTGCTTCAGGGTCAACAGTGAAGAATGGAGAAGTTTTAGAAAGACTTGGATCAAAACAACGGCCCACAATTGTGGCCCATCCTACTACGATCGTGACAGAAGCGAGGGAGACAGCTTGCGATCATGGCCAAATTGCCAAGATTATGACAAAAGTATCAGATCTGGCTTACGATTATGGCCTCCCTGCCACGATTATGATAGAGAGCTTACATTTCGATAGGCCACGATTGTGGTCTACGTCGGACAGGCGCACAGACATATAGAAAAGTCAAAATTTAAGGGTTTTTTGGATCTTTTTAACCCCGAAAATCCCTAGGGCTGCCACAAACACATCAAGTATAAAAAGAACAAGACAAAAGAAGAAAGGAGCTTTTTGCATCAATGACCATTAAGAAACCCTAGAGAGAGTTCATCAAGAGATTGAAAAAGAGACGAAAGAAGAGAGACATGGAGAAGAAGCCGATGCAAAGTACTTCCCGATGTTGCTGCTTTCGTCATCTATTTAGACCTGGTTTCTGGTGTATTTCAATTTTATTTATGTATAGAATTGGGATAGCTTTTGAGATAGGATTTTATGAATATTGAGGAATGTCTAAACTCACCTTCAAGTTGTTTTTATCTTTGATTTAATAAAAATATGATTATTTATGCTATTTGGATTCATTATAATCGATTTCTACACTTGCCTAATTCGATGATAGATTGAGAGGGTGAATCAAATGAAAATAATTAAATTGGACTAACGAGAGTTAGGTGATTTAATACGAATGAGAAATTAATCAAATCGGTAATTATGTGAAGAGAGATCTCACATAGGTTTTCGATAGTCTAGTGAAAAACTTTAGATCTAATTAAGGTTTGGATAAATTGTGAATTAAGAAATTGTAATTTTCCATAATCTAATATGGGTTTATAATTTAGGGCTGTTGGTTATAACTCGAGAGAGAGTAATCAACCCTAGGATTGTCCAGGACCAATAATCCAACAATTCATAGTTAATTAGATTAGTGTTGAAGATAAGTAAAACTTCCCCTTTCTCTCAATTGGTAGTTCCTTAGGTTGATTCTTCATGCGTGTTGCAATTTGCTGATTTGTTAATATTTTGCGATTAATTCTTGAATTGAGTTGTTTGATTGAATTGCATCATTGTTTTAGTTTAATTAAATTTGAATTTCTGCGATTAGTTTTCACCTTAGATTTTAGGATTAGATTAACCCTCCTCGTGGGATCAACACCTTAGCTACTACATGAACGACCCGTACGCTTGTGAAATATCGAGTTTAAAATATTAAAAATAAACATATCGGAAAACCACAATCAATTACTCGCTCGCCAGTTATAACCATTAAACCCTAAATTGTAAACCCTAATCGAATTATGGAACTTACAATCTCTCGATTCACAAACTACCCAAAATTTTAATTAGTTTTAGAGCTCTTTAATAAACAATCAGGTCTCGCATGAGATTTCTCTCCATGAAATTACCGACTTGATTGATTAATTGGTTAATTATATTGCCTAACTCTCATTAATCCGATCTAATCATTTTTATCCGGCTCACCCTCTTAGTTTGTTGTCGAAACATGAAAATACATTAATCAATCACAACACCTAAACCAATAAACACAAAATTAACTAAATCAATATTAGCTCAAAGTAAAATCCCAAAGGAGAGTTTAGAACATTATCAACAACCTAAAATCTATGTCCATACAACCCGTCTCAACTTTATATAGTTAAATGAAAAAAGAAATGACGAGAAATTGGAACTTAGGTTAGACAAATTGGGAAGGCAGCGACGTAGCGATACCACCTAATCCGGGAAGCAACGACATCGGTGTCCACTTCTTCTTCCTCCTTCTTCCTCTTCTTCTCTCTCTCTCTCTCTTCTTTTTCACTCCTATTAGGGTTTCTAAGAGTGGCTAAATGTAAAGCTCCTTCTTTCTATTCTTGTTGTTCTATTTATGTTCTTTTGTGTTTATCCAAAAAATCCCTCAAAATGTGAAGTTTTAAAGTGGCTACGTGTCTTCCCAATGTAGGCCACGATCATGGCCTACATCTAAGCCTTCTGTCATGATCATGGCTTGTTGTGCTACAATCGTAGCCCATTGTTTCAGCCTGAATGTCTTTTGAAGCTTCTCTGTTCTTCGATATTGACCCTGAAACACTAGCAAACACATCAAGGTATCTTAAAAACATAATATTTAAGCTTAAAAGCTTGTATTAACGCATAAAACACTTAAAAGACAAATAATTAACAAACTAACACAATTCTAACCTATATACTAAATGATCAGATTAATGGATAAACACATATCAAAATATGTCCTAAAACACGATGCACTTTACACTTATCACATCCGCACACTTAAATGTTTGTTTGTCCTCAAGCAAACAAAATAATAAACAACACAAGTAAACAAAAAGCATGCATATGAAATAATGAGACAATGCCTTCAACTTATCAAAACAAATTTATTTATAAACACAATCCTTCAAGTCATTTTAACCTATTAACAAGTAAAATTTGTGTCTAAGCACCTTGGACTAAATATACAAACTAATCAAAATTTTAATGTTGAGTCTATTCACCTCTATCACTTGCACACACACACATTGAAAATCAATCAGTCAAAACAAAAGTGTAGCTATTCCTTAGTAGGTTCTCACGAAAAATCAAGCTACTAACAAATTTGGTTGGTTTTTTTCAAAAATAATCATTTTGTTGATTTTTCTTTAAGGACATGAACCTAGTCTTTTTATGCGGAGGCAAATATTTGTGATGAATGTCGATCCAGTTACTTAACTAGGTCATGTGGTTATTAAGATGCTTGGTTGGAATGTCATTATATCCTTTTTACACGAAGGCACACATTCGTGATGCGTGTCGATCCGGTTAGTCAGCTACATTACATTCTTAACTAGCTACTAGCTCTATTTATAACCCAAAGCCTAGTGTAATAGTTATTTTAGTTAAAATTATACAACCTTTTTTCTAACACGAAATTTTTCCTAACTTATTACTTAAGCTAATCATTCTCATGAAAATGTACTAATAATGCCACTTATTTGGTTGGCCTAAAATTATAAATGAGTATGGCAAATTCTTAGGGTGAATTGACTAACATCGTATCCTAATTAACTACTATATTTAGCCTAAGTAACTTAGGTCACTAATATCACAAGCTAATAAATCTTCACAGCCAAAAAGATTACGTTTAAGGCTAAATCTATCCCTTAAAGTCCTAGTCGTTGATGCATTCACCCAATTCACATCATGTAACCTAAACAAACTATCATATAATATGTAAAAATTCACACTCAAGGTAAAAACACACAACTCTCCCCACACTTGAACAACACATTGTCCTCAATGTGCAAGGGAACATAAATACAACAGGGTGAAACAAAACACAATATACAAAAAAACATGAGAAAAATACTAATAAAAATGAAAAGAAAAGGGTTAGAATACGAAATCATTTATGGTGATGGAGGTGGTGATGGTGATAGTGTTGAGACCAAATACGCTTAACATCGAGAGTGTTTCCCTATCTTATAAGTGATTCAAGAGAGTAAAAGAATTAGCAATCCAAACTATTCTAAATCATTCTAAACCTATTTTAGAATTTAAAACAAACCTAACCACACAACATTTTAAATCTAACTACTAAACGTGCTAATTGAGGGTCATTAGCTTGACCTGCATCCTTGGAAGCTCAACCCAGATCAATTATGAAAGGCTTGCTTCCACCCTTTTCATTCAACATAAGTTTTATAGCCTATAAGTAAGCTACAAATTGAAAAATGATTAGAAGGACAATATTGATAAAATTATGAAAACTAATTAAGTTCAATAATGTCCTTTTTTTGAGTGAACTGTCAACAAAATAGGGAATAACAAAACTCCCTAAATCTTTTATGGAATCCAGCAGTTTGCCTGGTAAGAGGGTGAGCTGCTCTTCTTCTTCTTTAGTCACTCCCATTTCTTCTTTTCCTTTTGCTTTGCAAATAGAGACTTTAATAGCTTCTTCAAACTCGATGTTCGTGGTCATCTGCTCTTCTTCCTTATGATCCTTTGAAGATTCAACATCATCAACTCTTATGAATGGTATTCTTAGTGGGTAAGGCAGAGGAGGGACATAAAGAGGGTCCTCATTTATTCTTCATCCTTTTCTTTCTTCTCTTGGTCTTTTATAGAGTGCGTTTCAGCTAGTCTATCTATTGGTTCTCCTAACTCTTTCCCACTCCCAAGTATGATAGCTTTAACTTGCTTTCTTGGATATACTTCCGTGTTGCTCGAAAGACTTCCTACACTTTTTGTAGATAATGTGAACCTCTAGGTTGAGAATAGAATAGGCATGAATCCTTATTACTTGATCAATTTGCCCTTCTAACCTCTTTTGGGCCTCATCCATACTTATGGCTTTGTCCATGATCTTGTCTAGATAGGAATCATAGCTATTGTATTTATCCTGTTGAAATCCATATGACCCTTGATTTCTAAACTAAATCTCAGTATTGTTAGACCAATGAAAAAGTGGGTAGTTATGCCACCCCAACTGGTATGTGCTATAATAAGGATTGCTATCTCCCTGACCAACTTGTGCTCTATTAAAGTTGAATTGCTCCACGTTGTTGTATTCCCCTGAGAAGCAATTAGTTGCAACATAGCTCTTTTATCCACATGACTTATATTCGTGCTGCATTGTTGTGGCTAGAGAGGAAGAGGTAGCTTTTAGGCCATTCAATTGCTTGGTTAGGTTGTCAATCTCAGCCTGCAATGTTGTCATTGAATTTACAGCAACAATTATTCCCTTAGGTCCTAAAAGATTGACTACTTTCTACTTTATTTACATGTCCAAAGACAATATGTATGCCATGTCTTCTAACAGATCGTGTGTTGCTTCAACTATTTTCCTCATAAATGATCCTCTAGCAACTATGGTTCTTCTTGTGGGTGGATTAAATCCAGTGTAGAAGGTTTGCAATAGGAATTCATTGGGTGGGTTATAATGAAGACAACTCCTTTGTAACTCTAGTGTCATTTTGCCGGAAATTTATAATTTCCTTTGTTAGTCTTGTTTTCATGTTTACAGGGAAATACTTATCTAGAAAAACTCGCACCAACTGCTCCCAAGTTGTGATGTTAGATGGCTGGAGAGAATTTAACCAGGCCTTAGCTCGATCCCTAAGTGTAAAGGAAAGAGTCTCATCCTAACAGCATCCTCCGACATCCCAATATATTCGAAGGCGTCGCAAATGTCTAAGAAATTAGCTTAATCCCATGAGTATTGAAGGGCAATCCCATAAGGAGGGTACTAGCTTAATCCTAAGTCGTCTAAGACTCAAACAAAAGAATAAAAAGAAATAAAAAACTACACAAATCAACACGGAAAGTAAATACAAGAATTTGATTCAAGAATTATAAAGCAGAAATTTCAACAAAACAGAATTAAACTGAGCAGTCACACAGGTCAGAATGAAAATCCGTCAAAAGAGTTAATCAAGTTTGAGAGAGGGGATTTTACCTATCATTAATGTTAATCTAGTCATTTATGCATTCACGGGATGTCAATTCTAGATGGTCGTAAGGTTGATTACTCTCTCTTGAGTTATAACCATTAAACCCTAAATTGTAAACCCTAATAAAGTTATGGAACTTGTAATCTCTCAATTCACAAATTACCCAAAATTCTAATTAGCTCTAAAGCGCTCTAATAAATAATCGGGTCTCGCAGGAGATCTCTCTCAATGAAATTACTTACTAGATTGATTAAGCGGTCAATTAGATCGCCTAATTCTCATTAATCCGATCTAATCATTCTTATCTGGCTCACCCTCTCAGTTCGTTATTGAAACATACAAATACATTAATCAATCAGAACACCCAAACCAATAAATACAAAAATAACTAAATCAACATTAACTCAAAGTAAAATCCCAAAGGAGAGTTTAGAACATTATCAACAACTCGAAATCCATTTCTATACAATCCATCTCAACTATATACATTTAAATGAAAAGGCAATAAAGAGAAATTGGAACTCAGGTTGAAGAAATCGAGAAGGCAGTGGCGTTAGGATATCACCTGATATAGGGAGCAGCGACATCGAGATCCACTTCTTCTTCCTCCTTCTTTCCTTTCTTCTTCTCTCCCTCTTCTTTTTCTCTCCCTTTAAGGTTTCCAAGAGTGGCCGAATGTAACGCTTGTTCTTTATGTTCTTCTTGTTCTATTTATGTTCTTTTGTGTTTAGGATTGAACTTGGGTTTCTTCGAGGTCCGAAAGATTAAAAAAATCCCTCAAAATGTGAAGTTTGGGAGTAGTTGTGCGTTTACCCTACGTAGGCCACGTGGCCTACATCTAAGTCTTCTATCACGATGGTGGCCTGTTGTACCACGATCATTGATAGTTGTGCATTAATATGTGTTTTTCTATGTACTTGATATGTGTTTCTTGCATGATAGGTTAGTAGTATTGTGTTTTAGGACTTGTTTTGTGTGTTTTTGTTTAGTTTGATCTCCATGGTTGCTCTTTTGTGTTTGATGTCGATTGAGGGTAAGAATTGATCACTTTGGTGTAGGAATGGAGGGTGGAAACCTTTGTCATTGAGTTAGGGACCAAGAGAAGAGAAGAGAAGTGGAGCTACTAAAGAACAAGAACCCACGACTGTGGGAAATGGCTTGTTTCCCACGATCATGGGAAATCTATGGAGAAAGTTTATGTCACATTAACCTACAATCGTGGGAATCATAAGGATATTTCCCACAATCGTAGGATGCTTAGCCTGAGCAGATTTCACTTAGTTTTGCAGGGTTTTATGATATATAATGACATAGAATCTTGAGAGCGGCCAAAGGGTCATGGAACTTGCTTCCTGGAGCTAAAAAACAGATTGAGAGCCTAGAGATAAGGGAGATTCAAGGTTTCATTCCCGATTAGGGAAAGAGCACCGATCATCCAGATTTTCTAAATTAGGCAAAGAAGAGGAGGAGTTGCCTCGTCAATTCTTATTTCAATTTCTTTCTCTTATAGCATGTTTATCATGGATATTTGATTGTTGGGGATGTTATGGAAATTATGATTGGCTAAATTTTTTTTTAGGCTTTGTTGTTGAACTATTTGTGAACCTTTGGTTATTGATTTAATGATATACATGTTTGCATAATTTATTGTGCTTAAACCTTGCAATAAATCGAGAAACTGAGCTTGGTAATCAATGTTAATTGTACAATGAGAGTTGATGATTAATAAACCTATAAATAACAAGTTATTGTTTTATTAGGAAGAGATTTCAATAAATCAATACACTTCCTATAGGATAGCTTTATATCTAGTTGAATGTTTAGGAAAGGCTTGGCACATTGAGAGAACCTAAATTCTAATTTATTTAACTAGTGAAATTTAGTTATACTTTGAGAGAGGGTAGCTAGAATTTTAGGAAAACTTGGGTCAAGCATAAATTGAATCAATTAATCAGAGGGGAGAAAATAGGGATAATGACAAGTCCTAATGTTTAATCTTGATTTCTCTAAGTCTTAGTTTATGATTTTGGTTTGGGTTGCGTTGTTCCCTGTTACTTTTAGTTTGTCTTTATTTTACTTATTTTTTTTAAATTTGATTGAAATGATTTCTTAAAGAAAGAACAACCTGAATTAAGTGGTGCCTAAGCACAATCCATGTGGGATCGATATTCGCTTTTAACTACAAGTATGACCTGTATACTTATGGTTTTGAGTGTAAGACTAGTAGTGTGTTTTGCATTTAACAATTTTTTAGCATTGTTGCCGTGGATTGATTGTTTAACATCTTGTTTAGTTTGAGTTACTTTCATTTAAGAGTTTTTGATACTTTTCCTTGTGTCTTTGCAAGTGCATGAACACAAGGAACACGCGAAGGAATATTGAATTTCACGACAAACGTTTAGTAGATATCACAAGGCATGAACAACAGTTGAGAAGAGCGAAGCATTAAGATATTATACGAAGAAATATAGAGGAAGAAGGAGAACAAAGAGGGGTCGAAAGGACATTGATGGACTTTATGAGACTAGGATTCAGTCCTCAACGAGTAGCAAGGCCAACGATTCAAGCTAACAATTTTGAGATCAAGCAGACACTCCTCAACATTCTTTAGAGTAGAGTTCAGTTCTATGGTTGTCCAATGAAGATCCTAACACCCATCTCTCCAATTTTTTAAGATATGCGACACTTTCTGATTTAATGGGATGTCTGACGATGTTGTGAGGTTGTAACTATTATCTTTCACTTTGAGAGATTGGGGGAAGGCATGGTATAATTCACTTAACTCAAGGCAGAGTACTACTTGGGAACAACTAGCCCAAGCATTTCTCCCAAATACTTTCCATTGACCATGACAATAAGGATCATTAACGAATTCACAAATTTTCAACAAAGTGATGGGAAGTCTTTATATGAAGCTTAGGAGAGGTTTAAAGAACCACAGAGAAGTTGTCCCCACTATAACCTTCCGAGGGAATTCCTCATGCAAACATTCTACAATGGTATAAATTAGAGCACAAGAGTGACAATAGATGCAACTGTGGGAGGATCTTTGATCAGGAAAACTATTTATGCAATGCATGACCTTTTGGAAGATTGGGGAGCAACAGTTGTATGTGGTCAAGCGAGAGAAGTAGACAGGGGCAAAAGGAGCAAAAAGGTATGATCTCAATTGACTCTGTTACCGCTTTGCATGTAGCATCCTGTTATCCTATGTTAAGGGTTAGAACTCTATAATGGTGTATATGAGAATTATTAAGAAGTTAGAAAGCACATTTCATGCTCATGCATAATATAGCACACACACACACACACATGAATATTGAATTGTTGCACATTAAAATAATTGTACATGCATTCATTGACATTTTCTGGTTATAATTGAGTATAAATGTGATCACATTGAGAATTTTGGTTTTTATGTGTTGAAAATTAATTTTGAAAGTATATGTATTGATTTAAAAAAATTTTTAAAAAAATAGGAAATTTATGAAATTTTGCGTATTTTTGGACTAAGAAAAAATGCCAAGTGGCAAGACAATTGATAAATGGTAATAGAATTAACTATCAAATGACGATGGAAATTTCGATAAAAGACTTTAGGATTTATTTACAAGTGTTATTGAAAATTGGGAGACAATTGGATTAGAAATTGGAGACAAATAAACTAGTTTTTAATAAGGGTCCAAACGGGACCATAGCAAGTTGACAAGTGGCACCACAGTGACAAGTGTTGTAGCGCCCCACTCCCGCCGACCCGTTCTCGACATCGAGAGGGATGTCCGACCTCGAGACAGTGGAAGTGGCGTGCTAGAGCAGTCACTCAGTCATTTAGTAAATAATTCAGTGCATTAATAAAGCAATCAGTACAGTACACAAGCAGTGCAACAGCCAGTGGCCAGTTGGGGCCGCACACTAAGACAAAATACAGTGGTTCAGAACATTACGAATACAACTTAGAC
>JAOTAX010049806.1:0-10431 GCA_025629825.1 Erythroxylum guanchezii | reverse complement strand
GTTTTGTTTATATTTGTGTTGGATGCCGCGGTATAACCCGCAAACACACGCCGGGGTATAACCCCCAAACACCTACGAGTGGGGTGTGGGGTCCAACATTAAAAAGCATTTTGTTTTGTTTATATTTGTGATGCAGTTTATGTGTTGCATTCATGTTTTGAAATTGTTCATGATTTACGAAAAAGAACTTGTGAAAACTTTTGAGAAATTGTGAAAAATGAGAAATCGAGATTTTTCAACCGTAAAATGTGTGAAAGTGTTTATGAAAGTTCCTAACCGTTTTGAAAAGTGAAGAGTTTAGAGAAATAAGGATTTTGCAACTTTTCTGTTGTGATATTTCTAAGATATGGCAAAAATTTTGAAGAAGACTTTTTGCTTATTTTTTCAACTTATAATTATGTTACCCACTAAGCTGTCAAGCTCACCCCACCTTTCATCCCCATCTCCAGGTTTTCGAGCAGGAGATCGGATGAAAGAATGTCAAGCCGTTGTGTTCGTTTTTGCTTAGCTCGTATTTTATGTAAGTTTGGATATTGGTAATTGATTATGGCTTGGAAGGCCATTATTGTATTATAAGCATGTATTCCATGATATATTGGATTATGAAATTATGTATTGATTCGAGGTATTTTTGTAAGTACCTATTTCAGAAAATGTATGAATTGTAAAGAAACTATGAAATTATGTATGGAAGATGAATGGGATTGTTTTTGTTATGGATAATGGTTTATGATTGAGATTTTTGAAGTGTTAGGTATAGATGTGTGTTTCTACGGATGTTATGGATTCCAGACGGGAGGTCCGACGATTCTGAATTGTGTTTGGACATTATAGAAGTATGTAAAATCTTTTGCAGATTTTTGGGTTGTATAAAATACAGCCGTTATGCTGCCCGATTTTCGATAAAATCGGGTTATGGCAAAGTAAGAATGAGAATAGGTTTTGTTATAAATGAGATCAGAATTTGGTTTATGGATAAAATTTTGGGATGTGTATGTTTGTATAAGAAGATTTTCATGATTTGAGTTTTGCATGAGGATGAATTATTTCTGTTTGGATTGTTTAAGGTTGATATAAAATGAAAGGAAGGATAAGGAAAAGAAAGAAAAGAAAGAAAAAAAATTATACCGGATTTCGGTTTGGCTTAGTCTAAGGTTTCATACGCGACTTGTGTCTGAAAGTTTTCGTTCACAGATGTTGATTATCCGTTTCGTTTCGTTTCCTTCGATGTGCTTTCACTTTCGATACTTCGCTTTCATTCGTTTCCGATTTGTTTTGCTCTTTGTCTCCAATCTCCTTTCGTTTGCATTCCTTAGAGATGAAATTGAATAAAAAAGATGCAAAAGAATGAAGAAAATCTGAAATTCTAAGTTTGACAGCCATTCAGTGACTAAGCGTGGGCATGTCTAAGGATGGAATAAATCTGTAGATCAATTTTCAAAATTCAAATTCGAGATTTTCACAATCTTTAAGATTATATTGCTATCTTTCAAGGGGATTGACCACCTAAAATTCGGGGATACATTATCTGATGAGAATCAAGGAAAGATGGGAGGGAAATCAAAAAAAAAAACATAAAAGGGGGGAGAATTACTGTTCACACAGCTAGCTTTAGAATAGGATTTCGTTTTCTGCACTTTTTCTCTTCATTCTTTTTGCGTTTTCTGCATCTTTTCTTCCATATTTTCATATTCTTCAAGAAAGACTAAGGATGGAGGCTTATTATGATTTTATTTCTTTGATTTCTATTTTCATTATGAATAGCTAATCTTCTTTTCTTTGTTGAGTGGATTCGTGTTATCCGTTATTATAAGTGAGATGTTTAAATAAATTTTATGTTGTTGATGAACATAAATATCTTCTGAATTACTTTTTCTAATTGAAGTGGTTGATTTCTAGGTGCACAATTAGGGATTAATTTGTTCAATAGCTAGATTAATGAAATATGATGTTCAGTTTTGTTAATCACAAGTAGCAATTAGGATTACCTTCTTTACGTTAGAGTCGGAAATTCTAAGGGGATATTCACTTGATTGATTGCATGTCGCACTTGTATTTCACTTGCTCATTGGTTTCTTGATTCGTAAAGCTATTATTAAACTAAACCTATGATCGTATCTAGGTTGTTGTTTAATAAGAATGCTAGGATACATGTTTTTTGTTGTTTAATAAGAATGCTAGGATACATGTTTCTAGTCATTACACTTAAGAGAAAACAACCCCAATGAATGTTTGTTAATGATTGAAATTTTATATCGAGGATCCATTTTAGCGTGATAACATCGATGACCTGAAACCAAGGTATTTTCCATTAATTTTTCAGATCTAATTATTTCTTTCGATTTGCAATTGTTCTTATATTTTCCTTAAATTGCCGTGAATTCAACCCCCACCCCTTATTTCGTTTCTTTGTTTTAGTTTTAAACTTGCTAATCTTTACCATTAAAAATTTCTCATGGGAACGATATCTACTGACCACTACTACATTAAATTGTATTAACGGAAGTGATTTCTTTTGAATTTGGATGCAGGCGACAGCACAACCAAATTTTGGCACCGTTGCTGGAGAAAACGATTTTTGTTAGTGATGTTTTTGTTTTTGTTTTTGTTTTTGGTTTCGTTGCTCTTGGTTACCTTGTCTTCTGTTTGTTTCAGTTTTACAGCTCTTTTTGATTTTTTGATCTTTTAGCGGCATGGCTCACTATCAATATGCTTTTAAATTTGATTATTCATATTATCCTTATTATGATAATGAGTTTTCGTCTGTTGCGACTTCCAGGTTTGACCATCAAGTGGCGAATTTCACACCCTTAGCCGCGCAAGTACCGAGGGATGACCAACAAGCTAAGGTATGTGAAGTTTGCTCATTTTTTGGTTATTCTTTTTGTACATGTTCTTTTTTGCAGGAGAAAAAGTACGGATTCACTTCTCTACCGAGCTACTATAAAGAGCAGTCCTATTTTGAGCCAGAGCCTTCACCACCACCATCGGTACCACAAGTTGATGAGATCTCTTTGGAGGAGATCGTAATGAGTTTGGCGACGAGCACTCTTCAATTCTAGCAGTGTAGACAACCGTATATGCCTCGACAACATCAAAATACAACATCCAATTTCGAAGGTAAGACTTCTTTGGAAGATGTAATTCAATCTTTGGCTACTAATACTTTGACATTTCAACGGATTACTGAAGTAAGTATCCAAAATATTGAAAGTCAACAAAGGAACATTGAGAATCAACAAAGGAATATTGAAAATCAAATAAATCAAATGGCAACTGTCATAAATCGATTGAAAGCGCAAACCTTTGGAAATTTTCCGGCGCAACCGAAGATTAATCCTAGACAAAGTGCGAAGGCTATCACATTGCGGAGAGGTAAGGAACTATAGGAACCACTTCCGAAAAATTCTAGAAGAGAGGTAGGGGAAGAAATTACGCAAACAACAGTTTCACAACCTGAATTGACGTAAAAAGGGGGTGCAAAACAAGGTGCTTCCGCCTCTTTTTCCAAGTCAATTTTTCAAGGCAAAGAAGGAAGAGCAAGCAGAGTTAAAAGAGGAAGAGATTATAGTTCGAGAAAGGATGGAGGATGTGCAACCTCTTAAGGTAAGTGGTGCAATTCATGTTATCACTAACCGAATTTCGTTTCCTTTTCCTAGTTGTTTAGAGGTACAAGAAGAAGAAGAACAAGAAGGGTTGCAAGAAGTGCAGTTTTTAGGAGAGCTGTGGCCGAGCGAGCTGAAGACTGAAGGTGGTGAGCAAGATGTTGAGTCTCCACAACCATTGACGTTACTTTTATCGAAACCATCCTGGTATGAGAAGGGCGATGCCTAAAAAGACGAGTGGACATTAGAGTATGATGGTGAAGCGATAAAGTTCCACTCATCAAAAGTCATGAAGCATCATGTTGATAAAGAGCCTACTTCAAGGGAAGGTGCTCTAGTCTCTTCACGGAGTTTGAGCACGCTTCTGTTGGACTGAAGCATTCATTCGATAATGGACAATGTACATATGCCAAGGGTCAAGCTTATGACCTTTGATAAGTGCTTAACAAAAGGCACCCCATTCGTATCCTTTCTTTTATGTGTTTTTTTAGCAATTTTCTTTTATTTTCATTTTAGGTTTAATATAGTTTAGTTAGGAATTTAATTTAATATTTTCAATTCTGAAATTTTAATTTTTTATCTTTTAATTTAAAAAAAATTATATTAAAAAACGAAAAAAAGTTTCACGCTGGCCCCTATTTCCCCCTTCTGTTTTCATCGACTTTTTCCTTAGTGATTCAATTTGTAGCTGCCGCGCATCACCACCCATTTTAACCAATCATCCCACTTGCCCACCACTAACTCACGTCACTCTTAGCTCTCCTTGCAAACTCACCCATCAGCCCTCCCTTGTGATTTTGGTGTTTGCGTTATTGACTTCCTCTTTTGTAGGTTGTCTTCCACGAAATTAGCACAATGCTTAGGAAGAAAAGTGAGTCTCGTACGCTAGCCACTCCGATACATTTTGCTATTGATTTTCCTCCACAATTGGAACACAATTAGAGTGCCTATTGGGAGCATGAAGGATTTCAACTGCCACATCCTCCAGCACCTTAATTTCAGCACTTCCATAATAGAGAAGCTTTATTTTACCTTTTCCTTTATATTTATGCTTCTTTAACATTGAGGACAATGTTGGTTTAGGTGTGGGGGAAAAACATTGGAGTTTTGGTGTGTGAATATTTTTCGATTTTTGTGTGAGTTTTATTGATTTTTGGATATGGTTATGCATGTTAAGCCATGAAGCTTTGTCATAGTAGTTTAGATGAGATTGGGTATATGCATGAAATTAAATTGGGCTAAGTGAGTTTTAAGGTGAATCATGTTGATTGATGGCAATAACCGATCTTATAAACTTAGTCAAAATTTTGACAGTTGAGTGATGAGGAATGTGTGGAATTGAAGTGAATTCTTAACTTGAACTTGTGAGTGAACTTTGAGCCTAAATGACATCATCTTTATATCATGCTATTTTTTTGAATTATGTGATGCTCCTCTATTCATGTTGCCTTCCGAACTTGCATGGAACCGGTTTGAATTTATTTGATTACATGGGATATAGACACGATTAAGGCCTTCCTTGTTTTTAAACCCTTTAGCTTAAAAATGACCCACCTAATTATTTTCCCTTTGCAAACACTTTTGAGCCTTTAACCTTGTTTTTCAATTAATCACCTTATATTAAAACCTAAAAACCCTATTAGCCTTACCCTATCACAACTTGAATGAAGCATTGAGTAATTTGGGACTTTTATTCTATATTGTGTTATGAGATATTTTTATAGGAACTTTTACTCATGTGTTATTATTTTCTCTTGTTTTTATTCTTAGCATTATTCAAAAAGAAAAAGAAAGAAAAAAGGAAAAAAGGAAAAGAAAAGGGAAAAAGAAAAAGGAAAAAAACAAACAAAACAAACAAAAGAAAAAAAAAGAGAATAAAGCATAGTAGCATTAGCTAGTAATGAGTAGTTGTAGTCCTTTGTATTCATGTGTTTATCTCAACATTTTAATTTGAGTGTCCCTTTTACTTGATACTTTGTAATTGCTTGTGATTAACCATTTGCCTTTTTTTACCTTACCTTTGAACCTAGCCCCATTACAACTCTTAATAAAGTCCTTATGATCTATGAACTCATGTAATTTGAATGAATGATAAATGGTGAAATTGCAAGCCTATGGTAGTGCAATATGATAGAGTGAGATTTGAGATAAACATTTTGCCCTCAAACACTTGAGTGCAAGAGCGAAATTCGTGAGAAGAATTCATTTTGATTTTAAGTTTGCTTTTGAACAAAGATGTCTTATTTTGACTTCGTTTAATTTCATTGGTGAAAAGCAATTATGTTTTGCAACTTAAGTCTTACTGGCCCAAGTTAATGGATTGTATGCACTTGATCTTATGAAGGATGAATTGACTGAGTGTAGTGGTTTGACATGTTTGATTGAGGGCGAGCAAAGGTTTGGTGTGGGGGAATTTGTTAAGTCATCAATTTGCACTTATTTTATACTTAATTATCTTTAATGTCTTGAAATTATTATCCGAAATTAATGGAATTATCTTATAATTGTTTACAGATGATTTTCAACACCTTAGATATGAAATTGAATCAAAAAGATGCAAAAGAATGAAGAAAATCCAAAATTTCAAGTTTGACAGCAATTTAGTGACTATGCATGGGCACGTCTAAGAATGGAATAAATCTGCAGATCAATTTTCAATATTCAAATTCGAGATTTTCACAATCTTTAAAGATTATATTGTCATCTTTCAAGGGGATTGACCACCTGAAATTGGGGGATACATTATCTAATAAGAATCAAGGAAAGATGGGAGGGAAATCGGAAAAAAAAAAAAGCATAAAAGGAGGGAGAATTAATGTTCATGCAGCTAGCTTTAGAATAGGTTTTAGAATAGGATTTCATTTTCTGTACTTTTTCTCTTCAGTTTTTTTGCGTTTTCTGCATCTATTCTTCCATATTTTCATATTCTTCAAGAAAGACCAGGGATGGAAACTTGTTATGATTTTATTTCTTTGATTTCTATTTTCATTATGAATAGCTAAACTTTTTTTCTTGGTTGAGGGGATCCGTGTTATCCGTTATTATGTGTGAGATGTTTCAATAAAGTTTATGATGTTGATGAACATGAATATCTTCTAAATTACTTTTTCTAATTGAATTGGTTGATTTCTAGGTGCGCAACTAGGGATTAATTTGTTCAATAGCTAGATTAACGAAATATGACGTTCAGTTTCGTTAATCATAAGTAGCAATTAGGATTACCTTCTTTACGTTAGAGCCGGAAATTCTAAGGAGATATTTGTTTGATTGATTGCATGTCGTACATGTATTTCACTTGCTCATTAGTTCTTGATTCGTAAAGTTATTATTCAATTAAACCTAATATCATATCTAGGTTGTTGTTTAATAAGAATGCTAGGATACATGTTTCTAGTCATTACACTTAAGAGAAAACATCCCCAATAAATGTTTGTTAATGATTGAAATTTTATATCGAGGATTCATTTTAGTGTGGTAACATCGGTGATCCGAAACCAAGGTATTTTCCATTAATTTTTTAGATCCAATTATTTCTTTCGATTTGTCATTTTTCTTATATTTTCCTTAAATTGTCGTGAATTAACCCCCCCTCTCAATTTCGTTACTTTGTTTTAGTTTTAAACTCGCTAACTTTTACCGTAAAATTTTCTTGTGGGAACGATATTCACTTACCACTACTACATTAAATTGTATTAACATAAGTGATTTCTTTTGAATTTGGTTGCAGGCGACAGCACTACCACTTTCCATGTATCAACTTGTCTTGCCACTTGACATTTTTCCTAGTCCAAATGTATATTTAATTCATCAATTTTGTAATGGTAATAATTAATTCCAAGTTACTAATTATAATCCATCAAACCAAAATTTAAGACTTAAGAAATACACAATCAAATCATAATCATTAATTCCTATCACATATACTTTCATGGACAAGTAATGTTCCTACTAGGATGTAATTTGGGGCCTCACATTATTAAGAAGAAATAAATTTTAATAAAACAAGAGTATTAAGAACTTGTCTAAAAAATCACCTAGCCTTTTTACACTAGAGTAAAAACTTTATCATTAGTACTCTGGGTTACTTAACTAGGTCACTATCTTAAATGGCTACTAGCTCCACTCTTTAACTTCAACCTTATTAATATGAAGTTAACATAATGAAATTATTTATATACATTTTTCATAATTTTTCATTTTTTCTTTTGATGGTATAATGAAAATACTAAAAAAAATAGTCATAATTACTTGTTTCAGTTGCATTTTGCACGAGGAGTATTATGATGCTTATAAAGTATACATTCTCCATAGTTATAAAATAAATCAAATTCACTCATTCACCAATTCTTATAACTAGTTACCTAGACAATGGAATTTACCAAAAAAATCAATCTAGTAATTAATTGTCTCCATTTGTATGCTTTCAAAGATAAAACAAATTTCTAAGAATATATTCCCATTAAGAAATTCATGATTAAATTGATAAGCTTGAGCAAGGTATTAATTACTCCCCTACATTTAAGATAAATGCTATCCTCAATATTACAAGTATATATGAATAACCATAATAACCAAAAAGGGAAAAGAGATATTGAGAGGACTTGAACTTCTCTGATTTAAGATACATGTGCCAAATCTTGGTGACATTTTATTGTATTCATTTTTCATTAAAGTGCACTATAAATTAAAGATACATTTGAAAAAATGTGAGACAAATAGAAAGAGTTCCAAAACACATATACAATCAATGAATAAAAATAAGAATAAAAATAAAAGTACAAAAGAAAGTCAATCTTATAGAGGAGGTTAAGGTCCTAGTATGGCTTGTAAGACACTATTTCCCATAGCTCCTATATTACGTTGATGGATATCATATCCACCATGTCTCCAATGGATGATTCATGGCCATTGTCTATGTGTCATCCCAGTCATTTATCTCTTAGTTTGTAATAGGGATAATGGGTCTTATCATCCTGGTCAGAGGGTGGACTAGGCTCCTGTAACTTTCTATCATCTACACCCTCAAAGTCTCCTCTTATAGTTAGCTTATCTATATTAAAAACCTCATCTGATTTTGCTTCATCACCTTTGGGTGCATGCTCAATTGAATCTGCCTCTAGCTTATCAGACTAGCTCTCTAGCTCCTTTTATGCAGTTTGTGCATCAACATCATCTTTGGTGGTCGAATTGGTGGAGCTAGGATCTCCAACCTAAGGTGCTGCACTATCCTCACTAAATTTTTACCCAACCAGTACATGAATTGATTAATATATGATGGTGTAGCTGGTTAGGCTTCTAATGAGATATAAGGAGATAATGGTGGAGTTTATGCATGATCTGCACTTGTAGTCTAATCCTCCTTGGTGGGACCCTCCTCTACCTTTTATGATGGGGCATACATAAGTGTGAAATGTTATCCTCTCACATCTGCCTAGAGTCCTACCATGTATATGGCTTATAAATTTTCCATTATGAGCAGTATGAGGCTATTAACCACTATCAAATCATGATCATCTTTGAACACTCCTGGCCTTCTTATGATCTTAATTATTACTAAGTTGTCACCTATGATGCTAAAATTGGCTTAATGTCGGTATCTTTAGATTAATTAGATAAAAGCATCTACAAGATGCATCCTGTTTCTCTGGCACAAGTGGTAGATGAGGAAGTGGTCTCTGAGGCTTACCACACCCTTACTCTCCCTCTTAGTGAAAACTGAGTGTACAAATAATTTGTGCATGTACATCATTAATAGTACCTATACCCTAGGGCCTTGGACTTTGTCGAATGGTATCGCCTAATTATGATCATCACATACCAATATTTATAGAGTCGACCTTCGGTTAGTTCCATTTCTAAGAATGTCCTGTTGGGTAATAAGGTCTTTGTATGATACTTTATGTATGGGACAATGTGGACCTTAAACTAATTGTAATTAAAGTTGTGGTCTATGCCTCTTATTTTGAACCTAAGGATTAAGTTGTCATCTTGTAACATCTTATTGTCATCAATGTTCAATGTGCACATGAACTTTAAAGTTAGCTTCCTATATATAGGCTCTATGACGTTAAAAAAAAGTGAACCATTTGTTAAAGGAGATAATCCCCTCATTCCATCAGTTAAGTCAACCTTATACAAAACACCTCAGTGGATGTATTTGGGCACCTTGAACTACTTAATACAGAATGGCTATAGTTGTCTCTACTAGGCCTTCATTGTAATAGGGAGCAATGGATGGTCCGACTACTCTTTGGGCTCTTAGGGTGCAGTTAGAGGTGGTAATGGTGGTGCCTCTAGTACATACTACCTCCTTAGGGAATGGGAGTTGTAAACTGAGATAAGGAGGTAGACGTATCCACATTAGGCTTCTTGTTTAGGGCTGGCTTATCAGCCTTCTAGCTGATCATAGTAGTCCTTGGCTCGTCATAGTATTTTATCCTAAAGATAAACAAAACATGAATAAGCAATCAAAAAATGACACCAGGGACCAAAAACACATACACTCACACACGCACACACACAATGTCAAGTATAGTGCAATAATAATGCAACATATAAATTTGTCAATATGAATTAAGGTTGTAATGTGTGTATCCCAAAACCATAATGTTCTCACACTTATATTCCTATTATTAATGCATTATACCACTCTTACTTGCATCCTATAACAACAAATTTGATATTAAATCAATTAAATGCTCCCCCACTTAAGTTTTGTAACCTAGAAATTCATGTGGCCCTTGGCCTAATGTTGGACCCCGAATTTTTGGTGAAAATTAGAAATATTAAAATGAATTTAAATGAGAAAGAAATTGGTGAGAAAATT
>JAOTAX010049765.1:0-10431 GCA_025629825.1 Erythroxylum guanchezii | reverse complement strand
ACAACATATTCATCATGCATCCTCACACAACATACATTTATACCCAAACAATCCTACCACTATCTTTATGAAATTAATGCATAATTAATCACAATAAATGCTTCTAACTACTAATTAAAGAACACAACACAAATTCTCACCTAAATCAAGCTTCAAGCTTTAATTCCTCAAATCTTCAAATCACTCCAACTTTCTACCACTCACCAACACCTACGGCCATCACTTCCCCACACACTAATCATCACCAAAGTAAGAAGGTAGAAGGTTTAAGTTTGTAAGCATGAAAGGAAATCACTCAAGGTTGGAGGAAAATAGCAATTAAGCCAAAATCGATGGAGAGACCAAAGAAGAAGATGGAGATTTCGGTTGGCTAAGGAAATAAGGAAGAAAATTCATCTTTCATGCTTTCAATAGGAAGAACCGAGAACACAAGCAAGCATTTAATGAAATGGGGATGTGTCACCATGACACATGTCCAATTTAAAGGAATAAAGACAAAAATTCAAGTAATAAACTTTAATCAATTAATCCTAATAGAAAAAATTACATCTTTAATGCATTTTCAAAGGGTCCCACGGACAATTCCAAAATATTAAACACAATAGCCCAAGCCCATTTAACAGAAAATTTCGGTACTAAAAACCAACCGGTTCGCCACTTGGCGATTTTTCCGGTCTGGAAATTTTCTCCGGAAAATTCCAGAAAAATTCCTAAAATTTCCTGAAAATGTAAAACACACAATGGATCACTTCAAATAATTTTTCAAACACAAATACCATGTTATTCACAATCAAAATCCGTTTAGGCCCAAATACCGGGAATGTCATGTATGCATGTACAGTTATTTTTCATGTGCAAAAATTCACTGTTCACAAATACCAGTATGCATGAACAATCCTAATCAGTCCCAGTCACTCTCATCCTTTGCTAAATTACGATTTTACCCTTCCCGTCGAGGGTGGGATGTTACATCAAACTCCTGAAAGTAAAATCCCTTTGTGGCCTGAGAGATATTCTTCCATACATAACCCTCAGGATCAATCCTTTTCTTAAATTTAGAAGTCATATTTCTGGAATATAGTCCAGATAGAACCAACCTAATATAAAAAGTAATTTTATACAATGAAAAAACTGATAAACCTATAACATAATTAAAAACAAATAGTGATTAATGTGATTTCACTTACAGATTATTGACAGTTGTTATGTACTTTCTTCCATCAGGTCCCTCAGCTCCAGGCTGGCGGACATTTTCTCCATTCGATAAAGTGATATTGGATGATATATGAGTTAGAGATGGGGATGGTGTAGCATGACGAGTAGTAGGTGATGCCTCATTTGCAACTGTAGGCCCTGGAGGGGGAGGAGGTGAGTTAATGCGAGCCGCAGACTATAACGATCCACCTTCACAGTAAATACCTCTGAACATGCCTCTAAACTTGGGCCGCATTACCTCACGCTGTCTCTTTGGTCCCATTTTTTAACTTAAAATTCATTGTTTATCGAATTTTCTTCAAATATAAGAATTTGAATTCAATGTTTTACACAATATATGGAAAAGGAAATAAGGCAATTTGTTGAATATCATATTCGAGTACAAAAGACGAAAATGAAGGTTAACAATTGTTAAAGTCGTAGAACAAGAACAATAACAACCCACATTCAATAGGACGTAGGTTGACCTCTAACTAGTAGGGAGGTTGTTTGACAAATTCTTACAGATATAATATTAAATCAACTTTAAAGCTGAGTCTAGTGTATTGCATCGATAAATCACAATGAAATAATTATTTTGTTTGATTCTATATAACAAAAGAATCGGTAAAGGTAAATGAGTTCCCAATGTCTGGATTCCTGAGAAGGGTCTTAGTATGTTCAAACACACCAATTGAAACAATGATACTTCTTCCCTCAGGTGTAGGCTTTTGAACACCTTCTTGCAACAATGTTTCCGCTATAGCTAAACTTGTAAAGGATGCAGTGAATGAGTTGCCACTCTTAGTATGGAAGACTAACTCTCCAAGTGAACTACTAGTGGGAACAGATTTACCTAAAGCACAATCAGTATAGAACTTTCATAATGTCATATTAGAAAACCATTAAATGAACCAAAACTGGATATTAATGCATACATGAATGTCTAGACGAGGTTTGTGGAATTGACGAATTTTCCAAAAGAACCGATTTCCCTAATCCTTTATAGACCGTTGTGACATCACTCTCGCCTCTATAGGCAAACATGTCATCTTCGAGATTCAAGAAAGCTTAAAACAACATGTAGTATAGACCATTAAATGTGAATATATATAATAACTTTATCAAAGGAAATGAGATGTACATAATAAGGAAAGATACGTTGTTCAGATCATATTAAACACCTTGAAATAGAAGATCAGCCATAGAAGGCAAACGATCCTTAGTGTATGAAGTAACGATTTTCTTGCATTGTTTATTCCTTGGGTTGGGACAATTTCGCCACATTCTTTCCAACGGAAGGAATTACTACCATCAGGAACCAGTCGCTATGCCGACATTCCTTGAATAAGATTTTGAATGAAATACTTTACATAATATACTAAAAAGGAAATAATTTATTTGTTGATTAAAATATTCAATTACAAACACAAATTAATCGCTATCATAACTTAATTGCAAATTACAATCATCTTCTTCTTCGAAAGAATAAGAATCAAACTCTGACTCCTCTTCATATCTTTGACCCTTGTCATCCTCTCCAGATGAAATTTCAATATATTCGTTAGATGGATCGTTCAAAGGTTCATTATCGTCATATGTGACCGATGCATTTATAAAAGTGACATCTTCTTGAAATGCTTCACTTTCAATTCTTTGCTCTCCTTTTCCATGTGATTCAAAAACACCTCTAGGTTTAACTTTGCAAATCGCCAACCAATCTGTCTTATCTCATTGTAAGCTTGGAAAAGGAATATAACACACCTGTTTCGCTTACATTGCCAACACGAAAGGTTCAAATTGTCTCAATCTTCTTCAGTAGTTGATTTCAACTAGATTGTATTGGCTATGCACTTTTGTTCCTACATTCGAAGTGGGCTCATCCCATTCACATTTAAATATCACATATCGCTTAATTGGCAATGTAGGGTATTCATCTTCAAGTATTTCAATAGTTTTACCATAGTAATTCATCAATTCTTCTTGTATGGAAACTCCACTGTTTATTGTTGCCATGCTATGACCATGATATTCTGTATGGTATTTGTATCCATTCACGAAATACACCGGATACGGTTTAATAGTTTATAGAGGTCCCTTTGCAAGATCAAAAATGAACTTGTTCTCTATTGGATTTTCTAAGGCCTACATAAAAGAAATGATCATATCAAAGAGTATAATGTCATAAGAACACTTAAATATGGTATTGAACTATAAGAATATTTGTAAGTGAAAACTTAAATATCTCTCGAACCATCAAGAAAAGTGTCTTCTAACTTCTTTATTTATATCATCCTGTGTACTGTCCGGCAGTATCTCGCGTAACAATGCCTCGTATAATCTAAATACATTATTATGTTTTTCAGTTATGAACAACACATAATTTTAAAGGAAGAAATAATCATGTTCAACTTACTGCACGAAAAGTAGAACCTCTGGACAGCTCAATAAAATATAACCATGTGTAGCCTCAATTTCTTCCTCTGTTAACATTCTTCTTATTGCACGTCCATATGTTCGTCCAGGATATGTGAAAATAGACAAGTTACCATCAGCATCACTCGTTCCTTCCCCATTGTCATTATGAGGAACTTTTCTTTCTCTTGTGTGAACATGCGGCTTAAAATAATGCCCACAAAATGTACTAGCTTCCTCTACTAAATAAGCATTACATATTGAACCTTCAACTCTAGCCTTGTTTTTGACATTTTTTTTCAAGTGATGCAAATACCTATATTAGAGAAAATGGTTATTACAATTTTGTAGTTAAAACATGTTAATATGGTTATTGTAATAATTTTTGTCGAGTTACCTCTCAAATAGAGACATCCATCGATATTGAATTGGATCGGCTAGTTTTTCCTCGTGTGCTAAATGCACAGGTAGATGCTCCATACAGTCAAAGAAGCTTGGAAGAAAAATCCCTTCTAACTTACACAAAATTATTGGAATTTCCTTTTATAGTTTTTCCATTTCAGCCAACTTGATTTCAGATGATGTTAAACTTTTGAAAAGCAAACTTAATTCTGTTATTACTTTTCAAACCTTATTCGGTAGCAACTCCTGAAATGTAATTGGAATTAACCTTTGCATAAACACATGAAAATCATGACTTTTCATCCCAAATAATTTGTACTTCCTCAGGTCCACACACTTAGCCAAGTTTGAAACAAACCATCAAGAAACTTTAGACTTTTCAACCATTCACACAAAAGCTCCTTTTTTTTTGTCCAAAGTGTAACATACTTTCGGATATTTACCGGTGCAAAGATCTTTTTGTAACTCATTCCTTCTACAAAAAAATTGCAAATTAGCTCGTGATTTTGCATTGTCTTTTGTCCTCCCTTCAATGTTCTTAATGGTATTGAACAAATTGTCAAAAATATTTTTCTCAATATGCATCATATCTAGATTATGACGTAACAAATTAGTTTTCCAATATGGCAAATCCCACAAGATGCTTCATTTTCTCCAACCAAGGTTTTGACTAAAGCTTGTATTTACTTCATTGGTTTCAAATTTTGTTACTTTCAGCAAGCCTAATTCCTTAATCTCTTGTAAAATCTCTTCACCAGCTTTGAGAGGAGGAGGGGGTGTTTTTACCATCATATTCTTAATGAACTTTTGTTTATTGTGTCTAAATGAATGATCTGGAGGAAGAAATTTCCTATGATTGTCAAACCAACATATTTTGCCCCTGTTTGGAAGATAAAACGCATCAGAATCATTACCACAATAAGGATAAGCCAATTTTTTAGTTGTGCTCCATGCAGATAACATGGCAAATGCTGAAAAATCACTGATGGTCCATATCAAAGCCTCTCTCAACACAAAATTATGTTTCAGAGAGACATCATATATTTGAACACCATATTCCCAAAGATGTTGCAATTTAGATATCAATGGTTGTAAGAAAATATCAATTTTATGCTACGGATTTGTAGGCCCTGGCACAATCACTATCAAGAACATATATGCCTCTTTTATACACATCCAAGGAGGCAAATTATAAGGAGTAATTATGATTGGCCATGATGAATATTATTGGCCAGATTGACCAAAAGATTGGAATCTATCCATCGACAATCCCATCCTAACATTTCAACATTCAACTGCAAACTCAAGATGGGGGTCATTGAAATGTTTCCATAACAGTGCATCTGATGGATGACTCATTACTTCATCTTCTTGTTCGTGTTCAGCATGCCATCTCATATGAGATTTAGTAACATCAAAAGCATATAGTCTTTGAAGTCTCGAAATTAGCGGGAAATAATACATCCGCTTCTATGGTACTAATTTTTGTTTCATAGAATGCTTTCTAGGCTTAAAACTAGCTTGACCACAAAATTTGCACTTTGGTAATTCGACATCATCTCCCCAATACAACATACATCCCAATTTACAACAATAAATCTTTTCAACGGGCAAACCAAGACCCTTAATAAGTTTCCTTATATTGTAAAAACTATCAACCATTGTTTGATCAGGAGGCAATGATTTATTATACCATTCAAGAATTTTATCAAAACTACGGTCCGAAATATGCCCTTTAGACTTTATGTTCAATATTTGAGCAATTGAAGACAATTGGGTCATTGTCTCACAATTTAGCCACAATTCTCTGTCAACTGATTGTAGTAAATCAAAAAACTGTTTTGCTTGTGGGTTGGGTTCTTCTTCAAGATTTTCCATATTTTCCTCAAAGGTATTACCGGCTGCATCATAAACTATTTGCATGTACGGATTTTCAGTTCCACCCATATAATTTGTTCTAAATCCAATTACCCATTCAAACTCATTTAAGTTGACAGACAATTGTGCTTCATTACCCCTTGAGGTGCTAGTAATCAACGGTTCCCATGTCGCGTCCACTCAAAATAATTGGGGACAAATCCTTTTCTCAGCAAATGCCCATTAACTTCATCAATAGGAAGGAAACATTTATGTTTTCACTTTTTACATGGACATCTGATCTTTGGCCCATCCATATATGTAGATTGAGAACATGCATAATGAATAAAAGCTTCAACTCCCTCAACAAATTCAGGATTAATGTAACCATCAAGTGTTAATCGTCTATACATCCAAGATCTATCCCGGAAACTCATGTCTGAAAAACTGTTAATTTATAACAGTGATTCCATAGTTAATATCATTCATGTTCGCCAAATATTACAAAACATTTGAGATAAGAGTTGTGAATCAAGACAACAAGTTCTCGTTCTAACTCCTAAGCTCCTCGTATTTTTTATCGATAAGTTTCACAGGAGCTCCATCACACATTATGAGTTAAGGTTTATAGGTTGAGATCTAAAATATTTGTAAACTTAAGATTGAACATATATGTTTGTAATCAGATATGTTAAAAGATAATAATTGTTAAAAGTCCTATATTAAATATGTACTAGTGCCAAATATAATAAGTATTCATAAAAATATGAATACTTATTTTAATACATTTTTTAAAAACAAGCCAATTTTAAAAAGATACGTGTAAAAATTTACACATGAAAAGTAAAGAGAAGCTAATCATTTTAGAGAGCATCAATGAAATAGCTTAGATGTCATATCATTAAATTGGAACTATAATATAAGTCAAACTCATCCTATATTAATTCAATGATAAACCGAAGTTCATAACACAAACAAGTTTCACATCGTGCAGGCCATTTCAATTAAAAATGCAAGAAGTTCAGATGGGAAGTTCAAACCGCAAACAAATACCCAAATTAAACCAAGTTCACAAAAATGTAGTAAAAAACAAAATCACTTACCTCAACCGACACGTAGAAGGATCTTCCTGAAGTACGTGAAGGAAGATGATGATGACGGAACTAGAATGAGAAATATAGAAACTGATACAAATGTCATTCGCTGTGTGTGAAAAATCATTGTTGACATTATCAAAAATATAAGGATATGAATGTTATTTGAATACTTGCTAAAGCTTCTCTTCAATCTCCTTCAAAATATAAATACTGCCAACAAATGAGTTCCTACAACCAAGAGGAAAATCGTTCACAATTTACAAAGCGGGATATATTAAAACAATTGCCATGAAATATTATAATCAATCAAGGTTATGAGCTATACGAGGAGCCTATTGAAAATTAGGCAGAGTTTCCCCTATAAAATGGACATCCCCCCATTGAAAGATCATTCCTGCAATAAAAATACACTTCTATATCCACCAGTAACCACAACTCAAATTTGGTCTCCAAACTATTTTTCTATTCTCAATTGAGTCCACATTTACATCCCAAAATCTATAATAATCCAATTCACAATTCAAGTATACCAATTTCTAACCCATACACCCTCATTTATAGTCAATACATCATGATATTCTCAATTCTAATCAACAATAACTTAATTTAATCAATTTCATTCATTTATATAAGAACAAAACCTTTTTAAATTTTTAGGTACCTCGAGAATAAGATTATTTAGGTCTTAGTTGTTAGGATTTCTAGAAGTCAACTAGATTATTTAGGAAATTCCTAGGCACGAGAATTAGTGAGGAAGTCCAAGATTTAGGAGTCAAGATATTTGAAATATGATCAACTTGTGCATTCAGAAAACAATGGTGTATTGGTAGGCAACTAGTCAAGAAGTGGCTTTGATTAGGAGATAGATAGATGCTAAGTGGTTATAGGGGAACTATTAAGGGTGGTTAAATCTAAAAGGGTTATATAACTCACAAGCATCGCAAAATAAGAGGACGTATACATAACCAAATGCACTATCTAGACAAAAAAAATAATTATTTCGTCTTTCTTGGCACTTTATACTCATCTTTTACTTAAATAAAATATTGTATGGCTGCATACATATCAAAGTTAAATTTCATCCAAAAATCATCATAATTTCTTTTGTTTCATGCTTATGAAAAATGAAAAGTTTAGTAATAAGCTTACCATTTCTGTCTGTATAATAATGAAGACATATGCATTATGTAATGAATAGTTGTACTCTAAACATTATCAACTCAATATATCATTTTCAGCTTTTTTTGCTCAGTTAACATCTTATATAGCACTTTGTTGTTACAAGGAACTCTCAACCAAAGGTCCCTTAACTTGCGTATGTATTTGTAAATGTGTATGTTCTTAAATATGTAAATTGTTATTTACTTGCCATTTATAGTGTTATAATGTCTCAATATGAAAGCTTGAAGTTATATTATGATGGATACCTTAAAAAAGATCCTAAGTTAAGTTATGAGAGTGGGTTGTCAAGTTATTTTGATAAAGTTGATCTTGATTTTGTTAGTTACATCCAAATTTGTTAGATAAGGAAGGAACTTAGATACTTATAGGTTAACAAGGCGTATTTTAGGGTTCCTATTAGAATGGCTCATTAAATTTAAAGAAAGTAGCATTAGGTTAATTAATATTTTAAAATACTTGGGATAATTAAGCTGTATCTTACACATAAGATTATCGTTTCAATTATGGCTCTTGAAGTTTCGACTATAATAGGTCATGTTGAGGATTTGGGCTCAGATGAGGATGTTGTGCATAATGATAAAGTTAATGTGTGAAATTGAGGAGGATTAATAAAATTTTGCAATCATAGGAGGTGTCTCCCAATCTTTCATATTTTGATCTATCGTTAAGTTTGGAGAGTCTCTAACAAAATAAAGGACATACATGAGAGGAAAATAGCCATGAAAAATCTTAAACGCATGATACGTGGTATTGTACCACAATTTTGCTAAATGAATCCACTTAGACCGTCTCTTTGGTATGTATCCACATTAACATCATAAATAAATAGCATTACTAATTGCTTCTTTTTATCTATACTCGATAAATACTTTTACTATCTCTGAATTTGTATATGACTATTTAATGACTATAAAATGGTTGGACTCGATTCTATATTTATTCTTCAACAAAATTAATACTGAACTTTATCCAGCATCCCTCTTGCATAGATATAGTTGTAACTTCCTTGGATACATGACATTCTCATACTTGTTCTTATGACATATCAAGCATATCTTCATATAACTTTGAACATCTCTATTTAAGCTTACTAATTAGTTGTACCTCCTCTTAATAGTATTTGTGATTCTTGACCTCTTTAAGGTCCATCATGTCTTATAGATATCAACTTCTCTCTTAATTTGTTGTCAAAGCCCACCACTTATCAGTTCCTTAATTACTTTCTCAATCCTATCATTTAGCTCTTCAAAATAACTATAGGGTATGATACTAACAGATTCTACTTCTTCCTTCAGTCTAATTATGCAATCATGAACTCCACTATAAGGCAATTGGCTAGGTTCTTTGAAACCTTCTTTGAACTTAGCCAATAACTAATTTAATTTATTGAATGTATTTGGTTGTTCCTCAAATTTAATTTGTTGCATATGATACTCCATTAGGTATGTAAGTTGTAGCTCACCATTCCTTGTGTTGGACCCCGTTACTGAGACCCAACTTACATCCATCTTGCTCTGTTACCATACCTGGTGGATCCCAATCCTGGTGCCCAACATCCTGATACCTAAGCCTCGTGCTAAAAACCCTGAAGGATCACTAGCTATCAAAATATACTAGTGGTGAGCGTGCATTAGGCAAACCTCAAAAACATGAGTGGATTTCTTCATAGACATTGTAACTTTAAGCCTCTAGTACCTCAATTTACCAATGGTCCAGGAATCACTTCAATTGGATATCAAAAGAGGGAATTCATGCTCTAATCAACGGACCTTACTCACAGCCACAAACAATATTGCCTCAAAGAAAAATCAAAAATTCATCAACTAACCAGAGCGTGTCCGTTAAACGGACATGCATGTCCGTTAAACGGATATGACTCGAGCTTGGGGGCCATCTTAACTCGAGGCTGTCCGTTAAACGGACATTCGTGTCCGTTTGACAGACACGAAATGGCCAAATGGTGCATTTTCACCCGTACCTGTCCGTTAAATGGACATGAGTGTCCGTTTGATGGACATAGAGTTTTCAAAGGGGGATTTTTCACCCGAGGCTGTCCGTTAAACGGACATGCATGTTCGTTTAACGGACATGGGGTTTTCACAAACCCCCATGCCACTTCATGCTTACTCAAGACCTGTCCAAACATCATGAACACTTCTAAACCTCCAAAATTCATCTATTCTTATACACAAACACTCCATAACAACCTAAACACCAACTTCAACTCATGAAATTCTCAATTCTCAACTTCAAAGGTTCATCAAAACAACATTTCTTAAACGTT
>JAOTAX010049755.1:0-10432 GCA_025629825.1 Erythroxylum guanchezii | reverse complement strand
AACATCTTGTAATGGATCTTTAGGAACATTAGACTTGAATGTTGGGCCTTTGATATGGGAATTTCGTTCAGCCCCTTCCCTTGCACATTTAAACTTCCAATCTGATCCAATTTCAATTCCTAAGCCTCCTCTTGAAAGCTCACGTCGAGGCAAGTCATGTCTTAGGCTTCCTTGAGGCGGATCACACCATGCATGCTTCTCTGCTTGTCCTTCACATGCCCATGGTTCTCCATCAACACAGATGTGGAAAATAGAGAAGAAGTGCAAAACACAGAAGATTCGCAAAACACAGAAGAAACGCGAAACACAGAAGAAGTAGAAAACATAGAAGAAGCGCAAAACACACAAGAAGAAGTGCAAAACATAAAAGAAGCGGACAAACACAGAAGAAGCGCAAATCATAGAAGAAGTGGAAAACACAGAAGATGCGCAAAACACAGAAGAAGTGAATAAAAATTGAAGAAGGGAAAAGCACATAAGAAATGTGAAAAATAGAAGAAGCACAAAACACAGAAGATGTGGAGAAAGACAGAAGAAGTGCAAAACACAAAAGATGCGCAACACATAGAAGAAGCTCAAAACACGGAAAAATTGGAAAACATAGAAAAAGTGGAAAACACAGAAGAAGTGGAAAAAAACAGAGAAAGCGCAAAATACAGAATAAGTGACTAAATACAAAAGAAGCGCAAAACACATAAGAAGCACAAAACATAGAAGAAGCACAAAACACAGATGTGGAAAATAGAGAAGATGTGCAAAACAAAGAAGATTCGCAAAACACAGAAGAAGCACGAAACACAGAAGAAGTGGAAAGCATAGAAGAAGCGCAAAACAAAGAAAAAGCGCAAAACACACAAGAAGAAGTGGAGAAACCCAAAAGAAGTGCAAAACACAGAAGAAGTGGACAAACACAGAAGAATCGCAAAACACAGAAGTAGTGGAGAGACACAGAAGAATCTCAAAACACATAAGAAGCGCAAAACACAGAAGAAGCCCAAATCATAGAAGAAGTGGAAAACACAGAAGATGCGCAAATCACAGAAGAAGCGCAAAACATAGAAGAAACCCAAAACGCAGAAGATGTAGAGAAACATAGAAGAAGCGCAAAACACAGAAGATATGCAAAACACAGAATATGCGCAAAACACAAAAGAAGTGGAAAACAAAGAAGAAGCGCAAAACACACAAAAAGAAGTGGAGAAACACAGAAGAAGTGCAAAACACAAAAGAAGCGGACAAACACAGAAGAAGCGCAAAACACAGAAGAAGTGGAGAAACACAGAATAATCTCAAAACACATAAGAAGCGCAAATCACAAAAGAAGCGCAAAACATAGAAGAAGTGGGAAACACAGAAGATGCTCAAAACACAGAAGAAACGAAAAACACAGAAGAAGTGGAGAAACACAGAAGAAGTTCAAAACACAGAAGAAGCAAAAACACAGAAGAAGTGCAAAATATAGAAGAAGTGAAAAACACAGAAGAAGCGTAGACAGACAGAAGAAGCACAAAACATAGAAGAAGCAGAGAAGCACGTAAGAGGCAAAAACACAAAAGAAATGCAAAACATAGAAGAAGCGCAAATCATAGAAAAAGAGGAAAAACACAGAAGAAGCGCAAAACACAAAACAAGCGCAAAACACAGAAGACTCGCAAAACACAGAAGAACTGCAAAATACAGAACAAGTGGAAAACACAGAAGAAGTGGAAAACACAAAAAAAGCGCAAAACACATAAGAAGTGAAGAAACATATAAGAAGTGGAAAACAAAAAGAAATGCAAAACACAGAATAAGCGCAAAACACAAAAGATGCACAAAATACAGAAGAAGCACAAAACACAGAAGAAGCGCAAAACACAGAAGAAGCGCAAAATACAGAAGTGAATAAAAATTACAGAAGGGAAAAACACATAAGAAATGCGAAACACAGAAGAAGCGCGAAACACAGAAGAAGTACAAAACATAAAAGATTCGCAACGCACAGAAGAAGCGCAAAACATAGAAACATTGGGAAACATAGAAGAAGTGGAAAAAACAGAGAAAGCGCAAAATACAGAATAAGTGCCTAAATACAAAAGAAGCACAAAACACATAAGAAACGCAAAACACAGAAGTAGCACAAATCACAAAAGATGTGAAAAATAGAGAAGAAGTGCAAAACACAAAAGATTCCCAAAACACAGAAGAAGCGCAAGACACAGAAGAAATGGAAAACAAAGAAGAAGCGCAAAACACACAAGAAGTGGAGAAACATTGAAAAAGTGCAAAATATAGAAGAAGCAGAGAAACACAGAAGAAACGCAAAGCACAGAAGAAGTGGAGAAACATAGAAGAAGCTCAAAACACATAAAAAGTGCAAAACAAAGAAGAAGTGCAAAACACAGAAGTAGTTGGAAACACAGAAAAAGCGCAAAACACAGAAGAAGTGAGTAAACACAGATGAAGCGCAAAACACATACGAAGCGCAAAACATAGAAGATGTGGAGAAACATAGAAGAAGCGGAAAACACAGAAGATGCGCAAAACACAAAAGAAGCGCAAAACACAGAATAAGTGAATAAAAATTGAAGAAGGGAAAAACACATAAGAAATGTGAAACACAGAAGAAGGGCAAAACACAGAAGATGCGGAGAAACACAGAAGAAGTGCAAAACACAAAAGATTCGCAACACACAAAAGAAACGCAAAACATAGAAATATTGGGAAACATAGAAGAAGTGGAAAACACAGAATAAGTGAAAAAATAGAGAAAGCGCAAAATACAAAATAAGTGACTAAATACAAAAGAAGCGCAAAACACATAAGAAACGCAAAACACAGAAGAAGCACAAAACACAGAAGATGTGAAAAATAGAGAAGAAGTGCAAAACACAGAAGATTCGCAAAGCACAGAAGAAGCACAAAACACAGAAGAAGTGGAAAACACAGAAGAAGTGGAAAACAAAGAAGAAGCGCAAAATACACAAGAAGTGGAGAAACATTGAAAAAGTGCAAAACATAGAAGAAGCAGAGAAACACAGAAGAAGCGCAAAACACAGAAGAAGTGGAGAAACACAAAAGAAGCTCAAAACACATAAGAAGTGCAAAACACAGAAGAAGAGCAAAACACAGAAGAAGTGGAAAACACAGAAGTAGTTGAAAACACAGAAAAAGCGCAAAACACAGAAGAAATGCATAAACACAGATGAAGAGCAAAACACATAAGAAGCGCAAAATACAGAAGAAACCCAAAACGCAGAAGATATGGAGAAACACAGAAGAAGCGCAAAACACAGAAGATGCGTAAGACACAGAAGAAGCGCAAAACACAGAAGAAGTGGAAAACAAAGAAGAAGCGCAAAACACACAAGAAGAAGTGGAGAAACACAGAAGAAGTGCAAAACACCAAAGAAGAGGACAAACACAGAAGAAGTGTAAAACACAAAAGAAGTGGAGAAACACAGAAGAAGCTCAAAAGAAAAAAGAATCGCAAAACACAAAAGAAGCGTAAAACATAGAAGAAGTGGAAAATACAACAGAAGTGGAAAACACAGAAGTAGTGGAATACACAGAAAAAGCACAAAACATAGAAGAAGCGCAAAACACATAAGAAGCGTAAAATGTAGATGATGTGGAGAAACATAGAACAAGCGCAAAACACCGAAGAAGTGCAAAACACAGAAGAAATGGAAAACACAAAAGTAGTAGAAAACACAGAAAAAGTGAAAAAGACAAAAGAAACGAATAAACATAGAAGAAGCGCAAAACACATAAGAAGCGCAAAACGCAGAAGATGTGGAGAAACACATAATACGCGCAAAACACAGAAGAACCACAAAACATCGTAGAAGTGGAAAACACAAAAGAAGTGGAAAATACAAAAAAAGTGCAAAACGCAGATTAAGTGAATAAACACAGAATAAGTTCAAAACACATAAGAAGCGCAAAACACATAAGAATTGGAAAACACGGAAGAAGTGGAAAACACAAAAGAAATGCAAGATACATAAGAAGCGCAAGACACAATAGATGCGGAAAACTCAAAAGAAGCGGAGAAACATAGAAGAAACACAAAACACAAAATAAGTGGAAAACGCAGAAGAAGCGCAAAACAAAGAATAAGTGCAAAACACACAAGAAGTGTAGAAACACAAAAGAAATGTAAAACACAGACGAAGCGTAAAACACAAAAGAAGTGGAAAACATAGAAGAAGAGCAAAACACAGAAGAAGCATAAAAAACAGAAGAAGCGCAAAACAAAGAAGAAGTGGAGAAACACAGAAGAAACGCAAAACACTTAAGAGGCGCAAAACACAGAACAAATGGAGAAACATAGAAGAAGCGCAAAACACAGAAGAAGTGGAGAAACACAGAAGAAGCGCAAAACAAAAAAGAAGTAGGAAACACAGAAGAAGCACAGAACAAAGAAGAAGCGCAAAACACAAAAGAAGTGGAGAAATACACAAGAAGCGTAAAACACGCAAGAAGTGGAGAAACAAAGAAGAAGTGCAAAACACAGAATAAACGCAAAACACAGAAGAAGTGGTGAAACACAGAAGAAGCTCAAAACACATAAGAAGCACAAAACACAGAAGAAGCGCAAAACACAGAAGAAGTGGAAAACACAGAAGAAGTGGAAAACACAAAAGTAGTGGAAAACACAGAAAAAGAGCAAAACACAGAAGCAGTGAATAAATACAGAAGAAGCGCAGAGAACAAAAGATGTGGAGATACACAGAAGAAGCGCAAAACACCAAAGATGTGCAAAACATAGAAAAAGTGGAGTAACGCAGAAGAAAAGCAAAACACAAAAGATGTGGAGAAATGTAGAAGAAACGCAAAACACAAAACAAGCACAAAACACAGAAGAAGTGAAGAAACACAGAAGAAGCACAAAACACAGAAGAAGTGCAAAATACAAAAGAATCACAAAACACAGAAGAAGTGAAGAACACAGAAGAAGCACAAAACACAGAAGAAGCGGAGAAACACATAAGAAGCGCAAAACACAGAAGAATCACAAATCACAGAAGAAGCACAAAACACAGAAGAAGAGCAGAAACACAAAAGAAGCACAAAACACAGAAGAAACGCAAGACACATAAGAAGCGCAAAACACAGAAGAAGTGGAGAAACACAAAAGAAGCGCAAAACACAATAGGAGCGCAAAGCACAAAAGAAGTGGAGAAACACGAAAGAAGCGCAAAACACAGAAGAACCGTAAAACACAGAAGAATCGCAAAACACAGAAGAGGTGAAGAAATACTAAAGAAGGGAAAAAACACGTAAGAGGCACAAAACACAGAAGAAGTGGAGAAACACAAAAGAAGCGCAAAACACAGAAAAAGTGAAGAAACACAGAAGAAGCACAAAATAGAAAAGATGTGGCGAAACACAGAAGAAGCGCAAAACTCAAAAGAAATGCAAAACACAGAATAAGCGCAAAAAATAGAAGAAGTGGAGAAACACAGAAGAATCTCAAAACACATAAGAAGCGCAAAGCGCAGAAGAAGCGCAAAACATAGAAGAAGTGGAAAACACAAAACATGTGCAAAATACAGAAGAAGCACAAAACACCAAAGAAGCGCAAAACACAAAAGAAACGCAAAACACAGAAGAAGTGGAGAAACACAGAAGAAGCTCAAAACACAGAAGAAGCGCAAAACACAGAAGAAGCGCAAAACATAGAAGAAGTGGAAAACACAGAAGAAGCGCAAACATACAGAAGAAGCACAAAACGTTGGAAGAAGCGGAGAAGCATGTAAGAGGCAAAAACACAAGAGAAGTGCAAAACATAAAAGAAGCGCAAATCATAGAAAAAGTGGAGAAACACAGAAGAAGCACAAAACACAGAAGATGCGCAAAACACAAAAGAAGTGCAAAATACAAAAGAAGTGAAAAACACAGAAAAACGCAAAACACATAAGAAGTAAAAAAAACATAGAATAAGTGGAAAACAAAAAGAAACGCAAAACACAGAACAAGCGCAAAACACAAAAGATGCACAAAGCACAGAAGAAGTGCAAAACATATAAGAAGTGCAAAACACAAAAGAAAAGGAAAACACGGAAGAAGTGGAAAATACAGAAGAAGCGCAAAACACAGAAGAAGTGAAGAAACACAGAAGAAGCGCAAAACACAAAAGATATGGAGAAACGCAAAAGAAGCCCAAAAGCGCAAAAAACAGAAGAAGTGGAGAAACATATAAGAAGAGCAAAACACAAAAGAAGTGCAATACATGGAAGAAGTGGAAAACTCGGAAGCAGTGGAAAACACAGAAAAAGCGCAAAACACATAAGAAGTGAATAAACACAGAACAAGCGCAAAATACACAAGAAGCGCAAAACACAGAACATGCGCAAAGCACATAAAAAGCACAAAACATAGAAGATGTGGAAAACACAGAAGAACTGGAAAACACAGAAGTAGTGGAAAACACAGAAAAAGCACAAAACACAAAAGAAGTGAATAAACACCGATGAAGGGCAAAACATATAAGAAGCGCAAAACACAGAAGAAGCGGGAATCGCAGATAATATGGAGAAACACAAATGAAGCACAAAATATAGAAGAAGTGGAAAACATAGAAGAAGTGGAAATCACAGAAAAAGCGCAAAACACAGAATAAGTGAATAAACACAGAAGAAACTCAAAACATACAAGAAGCGCAAAACACAAAAGAAGCGGAAAACGCAGAAGAAGTGACAAACATAGAAAAAGCGCAAAAAATAGACTAAGTGAATAGACACAGAATAAGCGCAAAACGCATAAGAAGCGTAAAACATGAAAGAAGCGCAAAACACAGAAGATGCACAAAATACAAAAGAAGTGGAGAAACACAGAAAAAATGCAAAACACCGAAGAAGTGGAAAGCACAAAAGAAGTGGAAAACAAAGAAGAAGCACAAAACACAGAAGAAGTGCAGAAAAAGCATAAAAAGCATAAAACACAGAAGAAGTGGAAAACACAGAAGTAGTGGAAAACACAAAAAAAGCTCAAAACACAGAAGAAGTGAATAAACATAGAAGAAGCACAAAACACAGAAGATGTGGAGAAACATAGAAGAAGCGCAAAACACAAAAGATGCGTAAAACACAGAACAAATTGAAAGCACAGTAGAAGTGGAAAACATAGAAAAAGCACAAAATACAGAATAAGTGAATAAACACAGAAGAGGCGCAAAACATATAAGATGTGGAGAAACACAGAAGATGCGCAAAACACAGAAGAAGTGGAAAACGTAGAAGCAGTGGAAAACAGAGAAAAAGTGCAAAACAAAGAAAAAGTGAATAAACACATAAGCGCAAAACACATAGGAAGCGCAAATTACAGAAGAAGTTCAAAACAAAGATGATGTGGAGAAACACAAAAGAAGCGCAAAACACAGAAGAAGTGAAAAACACAGAAGAAGGGGAAAACAAAAAAGAAGCGCAAAACACAGAAGAAGTGGAGAAACACAGAAGAAGCGCAAAACACAGAAGAAGTGGAGAAACATATAAGAAACGCAAAGCACAGAAGAAGCGTGAAACACAGAAGAAGTGCAAAGCACATAAGAAGTGCAAAGCACATAAGATGCTTAAAACACAGAAGAAACGCAAAACGCAGAAGAAGTGGGAAACACAGAAGAACTGAAAAGCACAAAAGAAGTGGAAAGCACAGAAAAAGTGCAAAACACAGAAGAAGTAACGAAACAAAGAAGAAGCACAAGACACAAAAGAAGCGCAAACAAACAAGATGCGCAAAACGGAAAAGAAGTGAAGAAACGCAGAAGAAGCATAAAACACAAAAGAAGTGCAAAGCACAAAAGATGTGAAAAACAAAGAAGAAGCGCAAAACACACAAGAAGCGAAGAAACACATAAGAAGCGCAAAACACAGAAAAAGTGGAGAAACACAGAATAAGCGCGAAAGACAGAAGAAGCGGAGAAACATAGAAGAAGTTCAAAACGCAGAAAAAGCACAAAACACAGAAGAAGCGTGAAACACAGAATAAGTGTAAAACACAGAAGAAGCGCAAAACTCAAAAGAAGCGCAAAACACAGAAGAAGCGCAAAACGTAGAAGAAGTGGTGAAACATAGAAGAAACGCAAAACACTTAAAAGACACAGAAGAAGCACAAAACATAGAAGAAGCAAAAAACACTAAAGAAGTGGAGAAACATAGAAGAAGCGCAAAACACAGAGAAAGCACAAATCACAGAAGAAGCCCAAAACACAGAAGAAGTGGAAAACACAGAAGAAGTCGAAAACACAGAAAAAGCGCAAAACACAGAAGAAATGGAGAGACACTGAAGAAGCACAAAACACATAAGAAGTGGAGAAACACAGAAGAAGCACAAAACACAGAAGAAGCACAAAACACAGAAGAAGGGCAAAACACAAAAGAAGTGAAAAACACAGAAGATTTGGAAAGCACAGAAGAAGTGGAAAACACAGAAAAAACGCAAAACACAGAAGAACTGAAGAAACACAAAAGAAGCACAAAACACAGAAGAACTGAAGAAACACATAAGAAGTGCAAAACACAGAAGAAGCGCAAAACATAAAAGAAGCGGAAAAACAAAGAAGAAATGCAAAACACAAAAGAATTGCAAAACACAAAAGAAGCGCAAAACACCGAAAAAGTGCAAAACACAAAGGAAGCGCAAGACATAGAAGAAGTGGTGAAACACAGAAGAAGTGGAAAAAATAGAAGAAGTGGAAAACGCAGAAGAAGTGGAAAACACAGAAGAAGTGGAAAACACAGAAAAAGCGCAAAACAAAGAAGAAGTGAAGAAACAAAAAAGAAGTGGAAAACACAGAAGAAGCGTAAAACACAGAAGAAGCGCAAAATACAGAAGAAGTGGAGAACACAAAAGAAGTGGAAAACACAGAAAAAGTTGAAAACACAGAAAAAACGCAAAACACAGAAGAAGTAAAGAAACACAAGGAAGCACAAAATATATAAGAAGCGCAAAATACAGAAGAAGTGCAAAATACAAAAGATGTGGAGAAAAATAGAAGAAGCGCAAAACACAGAAAAAGCGTAAAACACAGAAGAAGTGGAAATACAGAAAAAGAACAAAACACAGAATAAGTGAATAAACACAAAAGAAGCTGAAAACACATAAGAAGCGCAAAATATAGAAGATGTGGAAAACACAGATGATGTGGAAAACACAGAAAAAGTGCAAAACACAGAAGAAGTGAAGAAACACAGAAGAAACGCAAAACACATAAAAAGCGCAAAACATAAAAGAAGTGGAGAAACACAAAAGAAGCGCAAATCACAAAAGTAATGGAAAACACATAAGAAGCGAAAAACAAAGAAGAAGTGCGAGACACACAAGAAGTGAAGAAACACAAAAGAAGTACAAAACACAGAAGAAGCGTCAAACACAGAAGAAGCGCAAAACACAGAAGAAGGGGAGAAACACAAAAGAAACGTAAAACACTTAAGAGACGCAAAACACAGATGAAGCGTAAAACACTGAAGAACTGGAGAAACATAGAAAAAGCACAAAACACAAAAGAAGCGCAAAACACAGAAGAAGTAGAAAATATAGAAGAAGCGCAAAACATTGAAGAAGCGTAAGAACGCAGAAGAAGCGCAAAATACAAAAGAAGCGCAAAACATAGAAGAAGTGGGAAACACAAAAGAAGTGAAAAACACAGAAGAAGTAAAAAACACAGAAGGGCTGGAGAAATACAGAAGAAGTTCAAAACACATAAGATGCGCCAAACACAGAAGAACTGGGGAAACACAAAAGAAGCGTAAAACACAAAAGAAATGGAAAACACAGAAAAAGCACAAAACACAGAAGAAGTGGAAAACAAAGAAGAAGCGGAAAAAACACAAGAAGTGGAGAAACACAGAAGAAGCGCAAAACACACAAGAAGTGGAGAAACACAGAAGAAGCACAAAACACAGAAGAAGTGGAGAAACACAGAAGAAGCGCAAAACACAAAAGAAGTGGAAAACATAGGAGAAGTGGAAAACAAAGAAGAAGTGTAAAACACATAAGAAGTGGAGAAACACAGAAGAAGTGCAAAGCACAGAAGAAGTGGAGAAACAGAGAAGAAGAGCAAAACATAGAAGGAGTGGAGAAACGAAAAAGAAGCGCAAAACACAGAAGAAGCAAAAAACACAAAAGAAGCGCAAAACATAGAAGAAGCAAAAAACACAGAAGAAGCGCAAAACACAGAAGAAGCGCAAAACACAAAAGAAGCGTAAAACACAAAAGAAGTGTAGAAACACAGAAGAAGAGCAAAATACAGAAGAACTGGAGAAACACAGAAGAAGCTCAAAATACATAAAACACAGCAAAGGCGGGGAAACATAGAAGAAGCGCAGAACACAAAAGAAGTGGAAAACACAGAAAAAGTTCAAAACACAGAAGAAGTGAATAAACACAGAAAAGCGCAAAACACATAAGATGTGGAGAAACACAGAAGAAGTGCAAAGCACAGAAGAAG
>JAOTAX010049736.1:0-10433 GCA_025629825.1 Erythroxylum guanchezii | reverse complement strand
ATATAAATAATGCAAACATACTTCAATATTTTCTTTATATACCATAAATTCACCTTCAAAACTCAAACATTGATATTTAACACTCAATGATACCAATTATCAGTACAAATGCAAATGCTTATTCATATACTGATTATTTATATTGTCATACTATATTTCTTATTTATATTTATTTACTTTACTTTATATGTTAGGCCTGCACATTTACTGTGGGTGTGGATAACGGGTGTTGTAGATATCCTAAGATATCAAAATGTGGATACCCGAAGGTATCGAACTGTGGACACTAGTGGTGTCAAACTGTAACAGCTGCACTGTAACACTATAGGCATGCCTATCTATCCACAACCAAGGCAATAGAGCAGGCACTATAACATTTCCTTTAACCATTTGCAAATTTCACAATTCATATATTAACAAATCATATGTTATCCATTTCAAGTCATAAAATCTATATATGTTTTCATACATGCAAGTCATAACTAATCACCATTAGAAGGGTGTCAAAATCACACTTGTATAATCATAGTATACACATATGAGCAATACATATGCAATCAAACCAATTATGTACATGTAAGTTTTATTTAGAATGCATTATACTCAATCTTAAATTTCAATGTTCAATCACCCAATTCATATACGGTAAGTTCTATTTCATTTATTTCTAGGTGTTTTACATTTTTCATACACATTCATAAAGGTTCGGATAAGATGCGGTAGAAATCGGAAACAAAAACAATGTCACGGTCGTGACAGACACTCTCTCTATTCATACCACAACTTGTTCCTTAAGCCATAACTTCTTGGCCTTTCTTTCTCGAGTGATCCTTATGCCAAAAATCTTCCCTTACTGATCCTAAGTCTTTCATAGAAAAAGAATTACTCAGATCCTGCATTAACTTAGCAATCTTCCAAGTATTATTACCAACAATAAGAATATCATCAACATATAGCAACAACATGATAAACTCATCATCAGAGAATTTATGCACATAACCACAATCATCAGAGGAAGTCTTCTTGAAGCCTTGCTGTTTCATAACTAAATCAAACTTCCTGTACCATTGCCTTAGAGCTTGTTTCAAACCATACAAGCTCTTCCTTAATCACCAAACATAATCCTATTTCCTTTTGACTCTAAAACCTTCTGGCTATTCTATATATATATCCTCATCCAAATCACCATGAAGAAAAGCAATCTTAACATCCATCTGATCAATCTCCATATCAAATTGTGCTATCAAAGCCAACATAACTTGAATAGATGACATCTTCATTACTGGAGAAAATATTTCTTCAAAATCAACTCCTTTCTTTTGACAAAAGCCTTTGACAACTAATCTAGCTCTGTATCGTGGAATTGAAATACCATCTTTATGTTTGAATCTGAAAACCCATCGGTTCTTCAAAGCTTGTTGATTCTTAAGCAATTCAACTAGGTCAAATATGAGATTGTCATGAAGTGATTTCATCTCATCATCCATTGCTTCAAACAACTTCTCCTTATGCTCACTATCCATGGCTTTGTCAAAATTTTCTAGCTCTCCCCCTTTAGAGATAAGTACATATTCACTGCGAGAATAACGTGATGAAGGTCTCCTCTCTTTAACAAATCTTCTAAAAGAAGTCTTTGGAGCCTCTGTAGGTATCAGTTGCTAATCCACTGCAACATCATGTACTGGAGCATCAAAAGTGTCTACACTTTATTGATCATTTTGCACTTGGTCAGGATCCTCATTGTCATCTTGAACATCATGATCTTGATGGTCATTTCCAGCTACATTCGGGGTTTCACTTATAGAATTGGATTAACATCAACCAGGTGATCATTGCTCTGAGAATCTCTTTTCTCTGCCTTCTCAATTTCCTCAATAGTTTGGTCATAAAAAAACAATACATTACGACTTCTAACAAGTTTCTTCTCAATTAGATCATACAATCAATAACCAAACTCATCCTGACCATAATCAATAAAGATACATTGCCTGGTCTTAAAGTTCAGTTTTGACCTCTCTTCTTTAGGAACATGCACAAATGCTTTGCAACTAAAAACTCTCAAGTGATTATGGGAAACATCCTTGCCAAACCAAACTTTATCAGGAACATCACCATCCAAAGCTATAGTGGGTAAAAAATTGATAACATAAGCAATGTGCAAAGTAATTCAGCCCAAAAAGAATTTGACAACTTTTCTTCTGCAGGTAAGCATCTAACCCTTGCCGCTAAAGTTCTATTCATCCTCTCTGCTAAACATTTCAACTGAGGAGTCTTCGGAGGAGTTTTCTAATGTCTAATACCTGGCTTTCTACAATAGTTATCAAATGGTCCATAGTATTCACCACGATTATTAGTATGGATGCATTTCAATTTCTTGCTAATTTGTCTTTCAACTAAGGCATGAAATTCTTTAAACTTCTTAAAAACCTAATCTTTGGTCTTTAAAGCATAAACCCAAAGCTTTCGAGAATAATCATGAATAAATGTCACAAAATACAATACACCACCATGTGATTTTACCTTCAAAAGACCATAAACATTTGAGTGAACCAGTTCCAATAAATCAAACTTTCTTAAAGAATGATGACTCTTAAAAGAAACTTTTCTTTGTTTCCCAATTAAGCAGTGAACACACTTATTAAACCTAACTTCCTTAACCCCTTGAAGCAATTTTTTCTTGGTCAAACAATTAATCCCCTTCTCACTCATATGACTCAATCTTCTATGCCATAATTCTGATGTAGTATCAGTCTCTACCATATTCACTGAGCCTTTAGAAATAGAACCTTGCAATATGTATAAGTTAGAGGACCTGTTACCTCAAGCTATAACCATTAAACCTTTTGTAAGTTTCCAATGTTTATTGTTAAAGACATTGCAATAACCATCTTTATCAAGTTTTCCTGCAGATATCAAAACATTAGATTGTGAAGATGATGGAGAAGAGCCTTGAGATCTTCTTCTCACTTCCTCATTGAAAACACCACTCTTCGCATATCCATGGTTACCACACCATTAGAAGCAAAATTGGTCAGTGAAAAACAAAAAGTTTTTCAAGAATCATGTAAAGTATTAAGCAACCAAAGTCCCTATATCTCATCATCAAATCTTATACCCATTCCAAACAGTTGATCAATAACACCCTAAAAATCATTCAAATAATCAGAAATAGCACTGCCCGCCTTGTATTTCAAGTTCATTAATTGCTTGAGTAAAAATAATTTGTTATTTCCTGTCTTCGATGCATAAAGTTGCTTAAACCTATCTAATAATTGTAAATTGTACTGTGTTTTAGGGCATAGTTTGATATGTGTTTAGCCGTTGATTCAATCATTTAGTATGTGTATAGGTTAGAATTGTGTTAGTTTGTTAATTACTTATGTTTTAAGGGTTGGTACAAGCTTTGGAGCTTAAATATTATGTTTTTAAGATACCTTGATGTGTTTGCTAGTATTTTAGGGTCAACATAGAAGAATGGAGGAGTTTTGGAGTCACTTAGGCCGAAACAATGGCCCATGATCATGGCTTATTAGGCCAAGATGGTGATAGAAGGCTCAGATGTGAGCTATGGGCAAACGCGTAGGCAGTTATGAACTTCTCATTTTGAAGGAATTTGTGGACCTTTCGGACCTCGAAAAAGCCCTAAGGTTACCCAAAACATAAGAGACTATTTAGAACAACATGAGAAGAAAGAGGGAGCTTTCAAGCAGCCATCGTTGAAACCCTAAAGTGAGAATACCAAGAGAGAGAAAGAGAAGGAGGAAGAGGAAGATGAATCTGACTTGACACGCTTCCCGGATCAATAGGTTTTTCGACGTCGCTGCCTTCCATCATCTATTCTAAGTTATATTTCCTTTTCATTTCGATTTTATTGATGTGTATAATTGAGATGGATAGTATGATGATAGAATTTGGAATATTGATGATGTTCTAAACTCTTCTTTGGGATTTTATTTTGATTTAATGATAATTTAGTTGATTATGTTATTTAGATAAATGTTGTGATTTAACTACATTATTGTATAATTCGATAATAAACTAAGAGGGTGAATTGAATGAAAATGATTAAATTAGATTAATGAGAGTTACACAGTTTAATAGAAACCGTAATAAATCATATTGGTAATTGTGCAGAGAGAGATCCCGTGTGATATTCCAATAGTTTATTAGAGTGCTTCATATCTAATTAGGTTTAAAATCATTTGAGAATTAAGAGATTGCAAATTTCATAATCTGATTAGGGTTTATAATTTATAGTTTAATGGTTATAACTCGAGAGAGAGTAATTAGCCCTAGGATACTCTAGAACTAACATTCCATTGACACATAATTGACTAGGTTAGCATTAATGATAAGTAAAATCCCCTTTCTCATAAATTGGTAAATTCCTTAGGTTGATTTCTATTGTGATTGCAAATTGCTCAATTCTTAATTCCTTTGTGTTTAATTTTTGATTTAAGTGGTTGAATTTAATTATCGTGATTACTTTCCGTTGCATTGTTTATTTTGAGTTTCATATATTGTTGGCCTTAGAAAACATATAATTAGATTAGTCCCTCTCCTTGTGGGATCGACACCTCTTATACTACAATCGCGAGTCATGAGCTTGCGGTATTTGAGGCCTTATAAATTTTAAAACTCGAACGACACAATCAAAGTTTTGACACCGTTTCTGAGGAGGTATATATTAGTTTAATTCTTATAGTATAAGGCTTTTTCACCCTCTTTTGTAAAAATAAGAAGTATCGAAAGTTTGGGTGAAAAGTTGACAACACATTGATTTGGATATCACAAGGCATCAATGAAGAATCCAGAACATTAGATATCAAGAAGAGATTTAAAAAAAAAAGATCATGGAGGAAATATATTATAGGGAGTAAAGGACTCTTGCAGATTTCAATGAGCTCTAATTTAGTTTGGGAAATTATCATCATTATATGAGCACGTATACTTTGGGGTGGTAGAACCACCCAGATTTCTATTGGTCTAACAATTAAGTACTCACATAGGACATCAAGACCTAATAGGATTTCATCAAGATGAGTCCAGTTCATGGGATTCCAAATTGGACAAAATCATGGATAAGCTAACAGACATGGAAGAGACCCAGAGGAGACTAGAAGAGCAATTTGATCAAGTAATGGAAAATCATGTCTTTTCTATTTATAACCTAGAGATTCAAGTGAGACAACTTTCTAGTAAATTTTGTAAGAGAAGTGTGGAAAACTCTCTAAGCAATATGGAATTACATTAACGAGAGTAATATTAGGCTATCACACTTAAGAATGGGGAAGAGCTAGAAGAACTAGTGGAATACCAAGTTGAACCCTATCTTGTAGAAGACTAAGAGACGAGGAAAGAGGATGAAGAAAAAAATGACAACCCTCCCTAATATTCCTTAGATCTTGGTATGCCATGCTTGGTCATTGAAAAACTTGGGTAGATGCCCATAAAGAGAACCTCATCATTCGAATTAGTGATGGCCTAGTGACATTCAACACGAATGATGTATTAAAGAATCTGGAAGAGGGTGACTCATTCAGAAAAATTGATGTGCTCGAATCTTTAAAGGAACGAGAGGATGAAGAACAGATGACAACGGACATCAAGTTTGAAGAAGTTATGGAAGTCTTTGCTCAAGAAGCTAAAGAAGAAGAGGATATGAGGGCGAATGAGGAAGAACCAAGAAGAGAACAACTCACCCTCTTATTGGGCAAACCGCTAGATTCTATGGAAGATTCAGGGAGTTTTGTTATTCCTGTTTTGTTAACAGTTCGTTCAAAAAAAGGACATTGTTGAGCTTAATTGCTTTTCATAATTTTATCAACATTGTCCTTCTGATCATTTTGCAATTTGTAGCTTGCTTACAGGTTATAAAACTAATGCTGAACAAAAAAGGTGGAAGCACACTGCCCATAATTGATCTCGGCTGAGTTTCCAATGATACAAGGTCAAGCTAATGACCATAAATTAGCATGTTTAGGGTAGATTTAAATTATTATGCAATTAAAGTTGTTTCATTTCCATAAATATATATCAATGATTTGGAATGAGTTGCCCTATTAATTCTCTTACTCTCTCTGAATCAATTATAAGATAGGAAAGCCAGCTCAGCATCAAGTAAATTTGGTCTCCTCCTCTGACACATCACCACCTTAGTCAGCATGATGGTTTCATGTTCTAACCCTTTTCATTTTTGTTATTATTTTGTTCTTTTGCCTTCCGTATATTGTTTCATTCTTCCAAGTGTGTTTGTTTGTCTCCTTCTCACATTGAGGACAATGTATTATTCAAGTGTGGGGAGGGTTGTGCTTTTTACTTTAAGTGTAAAATTTGTATATTATTATGTTAGTGTGTTTAGGTTGCATATTGCGAATTGTGTGAATGTATCGATAGCTTAGATGGATTAAAATTGATTTAATTTTGAACATAATCTATTAGGTTGTGAAGAGTCATTAGCTCATGAAATTAGTGATCTGGGTTCTTTGACTAAAATATGTAAGTTAATTAAGAGTTAGTATTAGTTTATCACTTTATAAGTTGTCACATTCATTCATAATTTTAGGTCTTTTAACTAAGTAACTTAGCTAATTTTTTTTTAATGAAAACGAGTAGCTAAAGCAACAAGACTGGCATTAAATAAATAAAAAATTATATGTTTGTAAATTTTAAAGAAATAACTATTCCGTTGGCTTTTGGTTATGAATAGAGCTAGTAGCTAGTTGAGAACGTAATGTAGCCGAGTAATTAGATCAACATGCATCATAAATGTGTGCCTTCACGTTAAAAGGTTATAATGATGTTCCAACCAAGCAACTTAATAAAAAAAATGACTTAGTCGAGTAACTGGATCGACATTCATCACCAATGTTTGCTTCCATGTAAAAAGACTAGGTCCATTTCCAAAAAAAAAAAATTCTTAATAAAAACCTACTGAACTTGTAAGTAGCTTAACTTTTCATGAAAACGTACTTAGTATTAGTTACAAAGTTTGAATGACCAAATAATTATTAATGTGTGTGTACAATTGAAATGGGTCAATAAACTTGGCATTTAAATTTTGACTAATATCTATATTTAGTCTAGAGCTCCTAGATGTGGATTTAGCATGTTAATGATTTGGAACAACTTAAAGAATTGTGTTTAAAGTTAAATTTATTTCATAAAGTTGAAGCCATTGTCTCATTATTGCATTGTGTGCTTTGTGATTTTATGTTGTTTGTTGTTTGTTTGCTTGAGAAAAAGCAAATGTTTAAGTGTGGGAATGTTGACAAGTGTAAATTACATCGTGTTTTAAGCATAGTATGATATGAGTTTAGTCGTTGATTCAATCATTAGTATATGTTTAGGTTAGAATTGTGTTAGTTTGTTAGTTATTTATGTTTTAAGTGTTTTAAGGGTTAGTACAAGCTTTTGAGCTTAAATATTAAGGTACCTTGATATGTTTGTTAGTGTTTCAAGGTCAACATTAAAAAAAAAAGGAGTTTCGGAGACATTCGGGCCAAAGCAACAGCTTAGGCCACGATTGTGACAGAAGCTCCAGGAATGACCCATGATCGTGGCCTACATGCCTCAATCATGACAAAAGGCTCAAATGTGAGCTACGACAGTGGCCAGACGCACAGACACTTATGAACTTCACGTTTCGAGGGAATTTTTGGACCTTTCGGACCCAAAAAAGCCCTAGGGTTACCCAAAACATAAGAGATTATTTAAAGAACAAAAAGAGAAGAAAGAGGGAGCTTCCAAGCAGCCACCATTGAAACCCTAAAGTGAGAATACCAATCGAGAGAAAAAGAAGAAGGAAAAGGAAGAAGAGGAAGACGAAGTGGTCAGGAAGTTTTTCAACGTCACTGCCTTCCATCGTCTATTCCAAGTTGTATTTCCTTTTCATTTTGATGTTATTGATATATAGAATTAAGATGGATAGTATGATGATAGAATTTAGAATATTGATGATGTTCTAAACTCTCTTTTGGGATTTTATTTTGATTTAATGATAAATTAGTTGATTGAGTTATTTGGATGAATAATGTGATTTAATTACGTTATTGCATAATTCAGTAATAAACTGAGAGGGTGAACCAAATAAAAAATGATTAAATCAGATTAATGAGAGTTACACAATTTAATAAAAACTGTAATAAATCATATTGGTAATTGTGCGGAGAGAGATCCTGTGTGATATTCCAATAGTTTATTAGAGTGCTTTAGATCTAATTAGGTTTTGGATCATTTGTGAATTGAGAGATTTCGAATTCGATAATCTGATTAGGGTTTATAATTTAGGATTTAATGGTTATAACTCAAGAGAGAGTAATCAACACTAGGACAATCTATAACTGACACGCCATTGACATATAATCGACTAGGTTAGCATTAATGATAAGTAAAATCTCCTTTCTCATAAATTGGTAAATTCCTTAGGTTGATTTCTATTGTGATTTCATATTAGTCAATTTTTAATTCCTTTGTGTTTAATTCCTGAGTCAAGTGGTTGAATTCAATTCCCGTGATTACTTTCCATTGCATTGTTTATTTTGAGTTTCATATATTGTTGGCCTTAGATAATATAGAAATAGATTAGTCCCCCTCCTTGTAGGATCGACACCTCTTATACCACAATCGCAACCTATGTGCTTACTGTATTTGAGAGCTTATAAATTTTAAAGCTCGAACGACACAATCTGTAACACCCCCACTACCATAAAGTAAGAACTGAAACACCCTAAGGACATTCCAGTACATACCCTATAATAATGGTGTGTTAGAGCAATTATAAATCTCACTTAAACATGGCATCATCATTCTTTATTCTCCTGTAAGACATCTTCAAGAAGACACAATAATTTAAAACCAAATTTCCTCATTTCATTCCATAAATTCGAACGTAAAATACATTGTATCTTTCGATTATCCATACATGTACATCATCATATCCTAATACAAAATATGCTACATGTAAGAGGAAATAGACAAAATGTCTAACTAATCCTTAAGTCCCAGCTGACCAACCTTTGAGCCATATCTTCTTCCAAAAGTACAAGTATATACTTCTTGTAGCATCTCTTAGTAGTTAGTGTCCTCTCTCGGCCCTGAAAAATCAACGTATAATTTTAGTGAGTTTTGCAAACTCAATGAGGTAACCATCATTGATGGTTCACTCAATTCATACATCACATCAATACACGTAACATATAATCCACATCTTTGCATATGCACAAAGTATCACATTTCACATTCTCATTCAGCACAAGGCAACAATACAATTTAATCAATCAAACATACGTATTAAAATGTATATGCAATATTCGTGAGACTCACTTTCCTTTATTATTATCGTTGTGATTGAGTGCCCTTTTACTAGCCCATATCCTTTAGTGGATACTGAGCTGTGTCAAATAATGTCTCATATCTCTTAGTGGATACCGAGTACATTTATAACTGAGCCCGAGGCTCTAATCACAATATAAGCTTTAAGCTCTTTACACTAGCGACTCCGGTCACAACTACCTTTATCTTTCATGCATTCATATAATGGATGCTTCACATTCTCATATTTTCAGTCAATCTTATGATTTCACATTCACATTCAAATCACATTTATCATCGGACCCTAGGTCAAACATGCAACAAAAATCGTTGAGAAAACATTTATTTCGTCACATTCATAAACAAGTAGCATTTCAATATCACATTCATGCATCACAAGTCTCGGACCTTCATTTTCCGAAATCAACACAATCAAATCACATTCATAAACTAACTCAAAATATAATCAAACACAATCAATTAATTGAGTGAGACCGTCTATGTTACTCATAGATTGTTCCAGAAGCTATTGTCTCGAAGTCCCGACAACGTCTGGATGATGGCGCTCAATATGCTCCTCTATATCATGAAATATACATTTATACATATCACAATTTTGCACAATTGTATAAGTATTCATTTATGCACATATAAGTATACGGAAAAATGAACAATGCATGTTCAATGATAATCCCGAGTATCTTTCCATTATTCACGTCACAATAACATTCAAATATCAAAACTCACTTACGTGTCATTTGTACTTAGGGTTTATACCTTAATAAAACACTTTGAATCTAATTTCATAACCCAATTAATCATTTCAAATTTTTCCAAAAACAAACTTGCGGGTCAACATTTCATGATTATTCTAACCAGGAAAATGGAGTAATTTGGCCACACTTTGTTGGACCCCGAACCATTTTGTAAGTTAGAACTGTTAGATAAGAAATTATTGGCGATTATTCATGTGTAGAAAAGAGGAAAATCCTTGAATTTGAAAAAGAAATAGAAAAGATGGTTTGGACACAAGAGGGATTGTATGTGAAATATTGGGAGTTAAAAGCTGGAAAATGAAATTGAAACATGTTCATTGAGCATGCCCCGATGTTTTAGTCATA
>JAOTAX010049640.1:0-30023 GCA_025629825.1 Erythroxylum guanchezii | reverse complement strand
CGAATGAGAAAAAGAAAATGACAGTATGAGAATGGAATTAAGATGAATAAGATGAGAAATAAGAAAAGAAAAATTTGTTACCGGATTTCGGATAGTTTGAGATTAAAGTTTCCAACGCCAAGCTTTGCTTTCTAAGTTTTGCCCTCTCGAATGTCAGTTTTTGTTTCATTGTTTCGAAACGTTAGTTTTGATTTGCTTCCGTTTCTGTTCGGTCCTCTGCGACTTTCGATTCTGTTTCCTTCGTTTTAATAAATCATGTATAAGTATGAAGTTTCCGGTTTAAGTAGTTGGGTCTCGGTAACGGAATCCAACAGATAACGTTCTAGGCAATTCGTCCTTTCACCATTTATATCCCGCTTGGTTCAAAGTATTATTAAAATGTCAACTCCCACTAGACTGACTACGTCACACCTAGCCTAAGTGATGTTAGTTCTTGTCCTTGAGGCTCATTACTCAATTGGATATGTCACTAAAAACTATCTTCATGACATTTCCACTCTGGTTAGAGATTCCCGAGTAATGGCCCCAATAAAAGGCCTTAGGTATCATCTCCTTCTGTGAGGAGTGGTGAATCCTTTATTGGCTACTCAATTACCTTCGAATACTTCAAGTTGTACACAATCATCACCCTCTGAGAAGCAACGAGGAATAGAATCAAAGTACAGAATTAGTATCCAAGATATTCTTGAGCACCTCAAGTCTAAGGATATTTGCACCATTGCTATGATGAAACTATCATTGACACTAGAATAGATTATCCATATAATTATCTCATAGCAGGTCATCCAATGTACTTACTACTCTTAGTAAACATCCACATGTTAACTATAAACAACTTATAAGATCTACTGCTTGATTCAATCAAAGAGTATAACATGTGCTAGTTTGTCCGAATTAATAATGTCCTGTCTCATTAATCCTATGACGAGGGATAATTTAGATACTAATATAATTAAACATGATAAGAATCTCATTATCATGATCTCATCATGATTTCCTTTATGCTATGTAATGTATCAAGGACTTCATTAATTCGATTTAAAATCATTATCAATTCATAAAGAACATGAACATTAAATTAACGAAAATGCCTTTTTATTAATCATAAAGATTTGTATAACAAGTGCTAAAGGCCTTTAAAGTACTTCTCTAACATAAACTAGATGAAAGTGAACTCATGGTTCCCTATTTTGAACACTAGATGAAAGCGAACTCATAGTTCCCTATTTTGAACTAGGACTTGGAGGACCTTCCAAGCGTATGTAATCATACATAATTCCCTGAAAAGGACTGGTGCTTCTTGGTTGTGTAAAAAAGACAACGTTGTCACCTTTAACAAGTAAGGCGCCTGCTATATCTATACTGTAGAGCCAGTAGAGTCCGTGAATTCCATGCCTTGCAATTGAGTTATCTTTCCCTATCAATCCACTTGAGAATAGAGCCTTCGATTTGGGATCGTTGATCCGAACCTTAAAGAAAAAGATATGTCATGTAAGATTCTACTTACTCAATACAAATACTACTAAACGGTTTAATACAGATTTTGAACATGCATTACTAAACGGTTTACTACAGATTTTGAACATGCATTACTAAACGGTTTAATACAGATTTTGAACATGCATTTTCTTTCCATTTATGTATAGAAAGTGGAAGGATTCTCTAATTATAAGAAGTGGGCATACCTGCAATTCAGATACAGTTGCTGATGCAATTGCGATGCGCAGTTTATAAGTACCCTTTTGATCTACGCCGTCGAGTTTAAACTGGATTTGCCATGTAGTTCCCTGGTATGAGTTGTCACTTCTCTTCCTGCAATATAACAATTAAACCTTGTAGATCATGCAACTAATCAACAAAAATACAAAATAAGGATAATTGCTTAGACCTGGTAACTTGAGCGAAAAACCAGTCTTTACTGTAATCGCTAACGCCAATGGTGTAAACCAAGTCCCTGTCAGGATATAATTCAGCATATCTCTCCCAAAGTCCGTACTGTCTAAACCTGCATGGCAATTGATGAATTATCATAATCTATGAAATTTCTGTGTTTTGACACAATGAGTAGGGATAGTTTAACTTTGTTCTTAGTGCATAATCTCATAATACATCGTCATCATTTGACGGGAAATGGGGTTCAAGTAAATCTGCAAGATGTTATGCAAACTAATTATCAGTTCAAAGACTTGGATGGAATCATGGATTAAGGGGCTTGTTCCCTATATGCATCTGGGAATTTTCAGGGTTTAAGACTTGTGTTTCTGTTTTTCTCATAGATTTATTGTTGGTATAATTTCAGTCTATCAATAATCGTTAATGGAAACAAAAACTGGATTGGCAATCCTAACCTGTCAGGATGATTGACATAAAGTTTATTAATATACATAGGATTTGGATCAGGAACATAAAATTCGGCAGCAGACCGATCAGGGATTCCTATTTCCCATAGTGTAGGTCCATCTCTTGGAGGATTGTACACGAGATCTCCCATATTAATGTCACAACCTACATTCAACCATATTAATTGTAACGATAACAGCTTGACCTATGCTTTCAAGTATATGAAGATGATAGTTTCGGGAATGTAAATACAGTACCTGAAGTAATGGTAAGGACAACATCGTACCGGTAATCACCAATAAAACCTGGAACAGAAGCGTAAAGATTGTAGTCCCCGGTGTTTATATTGTTAATTGAGAAGTACCCATTTTCATCGGCTCTTGTCCAGAACTGGTAATCCTGAAGACCAGAAAAAGCACAGGGCATTATCATCTAAATGTATGGACTTTCTTTTGTTTTTCCTTTTCCTAGCAACTCCAGCAATTGAGAGAAATTAATTGAGCACTACATATCACTGAGACTGTGATTACAATGGAGGAATCTATATTGACAGTGCAAAGGGATTATACTTAGCCCAAAATCATATGGTAAAGAAGATGTAGAATTATCCAAGTACGAGTACCTTGCATTCTCTTTGCCAGGATCCTGCATCACCTGGCGGGGCCAAACCAACATAAGCTCCATTTGCGGAGATATAATTATCGCTAGCATACCTAAGCATGTAAAATTGAAGAGATTTCGTTTAGATCCTCAACTTAATTAATCCATAAAAAGAAGAAAAAGAGTCGAAGACCAAGAAAAATGGAAGTTGGTAAAAAGGAAGGGAAAAAGTAAAAGCCGTGATGTTTATGCGAAATAAATTCCATTCCATATATAGAGTGGCGTACACGCTACCTGTCTTGAACTAGTAATCTGCCACTAACATTTCCCCTTTGGTCAGGCTTCTGGTAATCCTCAGAAGCTGGGAACCAATAGGGCCAGCTTTGCACTTCGGTAATCATCTGGGCACACATGTGGAACCATGCTGGCTCAGTTTCTAAAATCTAAAGCCTAATCAAAGTTGAAAACGCATGTGTTTAGTTAGAGCCAACACCTGCAGTTTAGCATCGTCCCACAGTGAAAGGGGGTCCTCTCCATCCATTACGGAATTAAAGTACATAAATACAGGTCCAAATAGTTTCTTCCAAGCCTCACCAGCTTCAAACTTTGGTACCAGATCTTCTCCAGCATAATGAGCGCTTAGGAACATCTGACGGCAACATTTTAACCCAAAAATTAAATAAAAAGGTCATTTCTCTGATATAAGTTACGTTGAGTAGGTATAAGCTATGAAAATAAGATGTTAATGCTAATTTATGTAGAGATACCAAACGTGACAAGGTCACGAAACTAATTGATAAGGGAAGTCCAATTTTTGGAAAAAGGGAAAGAAGAAAACAGCCTAATATCCTATTCTACCCTATGTTCAGAACTTCTGATTGCATGATTATTCGTGCGAAATATAACTTACTGCAAGGGTGGTAGGTCCAACATGGGAGGTTAAGTTCTGCTTAAGGGGTCCTCCAGATCGGAACTCATTGCTGGGTGTGATCTGCCAAAATCCTACAGGTGGATCCATGGAAATCCACCCGTGAACCTTATTGTCTTCGTTGTTACATGAATATTGGTATTTGTCGTCCACCTGCTTACGCATGCATCAACTAAGACTCAGGATATGAAACATATGATAACTACGAAAAACATGCCCATGTTAATCTGGCATGAGGTAATTAAATGGAATTACCTCTCCTTTTAACTCAGGCTCCACGGGCTTCACCAGCAACACTGCCTCCGGGTATGCCAGTTGCTGTCCTCTTGGAGGCAACCGATCCTCAGGTAGAGGCACGTTTCTCTGCCTGTTGTCTGCCATTGCCATGTAGTGAAACCTATGCACCCAATAGAAACACCGCATTCCTCTTAGGAAATAACTTTGTTCAGGAAATTTTCTTCATCCTTTGTTTTTAACAAGCATCAAGATAAATTCCTTTAATCCAGTGTGAACTGAATTCGTTGTTGATGCTTTAAGCAATCTTGAAATATCATATTCCTAGTGAGAACTGAGAAAAGAAATTAAAAATATCATCTGCTCAGGTATGATTGATTACTTGTCTTTTCTAAGCTTAAAAGCGATTCGAGTTTCGCCAAGATGGAAGCCAGGCCAATCTGTTAAGTGCTCGTAAATGGCGTACGAGTAGAAGCCTGACGAACCACGCAGCAGTACAAACCTGTGTTTATCAATTACCAATGTAAGATGCTTTCGAGAGTATGATATAAATTAACGTAATACGATAAAGCCCACATTACCTTTTGTCGATGTTTAATGGTACGAGCTTGCCTTCTCGTGAGGGATCCCATGTTCTTGTAAATGACAACTCCAGCTGTTCTTCAGTTTCCGTTATTACCTCGAAATTTGTCCCCTTAATCCTGCATGTCATAATCAGAATAAGACTATGAGAGATCATATGCAGTAGAAAGAATAAGATAAATAAGGTAATGAGACCGTACACATCGAAAATTCCTGTTGTACCGGTACTTCCCGGTGCATTCCAAACAAGGTCCCAATACCTACAATTTCAGACTTCAAAAGTTTACAAACAAGTAAATAGGCTTCTTTTTTTTTTGGGGATATGCTACACATGATTCATTTATAATTTCACAGTTTAATTATAATTTTATTTTTATTATAATTAACATTACTTAATTGTTAAAAGAAGATCTTCTGATGAAAGCGTACTAGAAAATAGAATGGAACTTTTAAAAGTCAAATTTTGTGTACCCTCTATTAGATTCATCGTTAAGAACTTCAAGCATGTTGTCTATGCCATTGTACCGTATACCAGTAACGATTCCTTCTGGCTTCGACATCGTGACTTGCACTATTCCATTATCCATCACCACCTGTCACATTGAAGTTAAATTAAATTGAAACAAGATGTAAAGCTTTCAGATCTTCTTCTTAATCAGAAATATCTAAAAGTAAAAGCTGTCAGATATTCTTCTTGATCAGCAATATCTAAAGAGTAAAAAATCGTTTTCTTGATGAAGGAGAACGGCATCTAAAATCCCTTTCAATCTTGTCAGAACTTTTAGTCCCTGGTTAGATAAACAACTACAAAAAATCGCCAAGAGAGAACATAATTCATTTACATGTCGATCTTGAACATGTAGTTGCAGCCCTCGAGTTGGCATTGTAGTTGAGGCTCTTTTCTTGATCCACGACCTAGCTAGACCCTGGAATATCTGGCTTCGACTCTGCTATTAAGCACAAACGAATAAATGGCCAAGCTCTTTATTTTTTTCTTTTTAGGGATGAAATTTGAATCAAGAAACGCAAGTGGGAAGTATATATGTTACATGTAATTATATATAGAGGAAGCGCTTATAAGGATATGGTCGGCTAAGTTTCCTTAGACTGGATACAAAGCATCCATTTTATAACTCTTTTTCCTCTTTTTAATTCTTTACTTGGTCGTCACTCGCCACTAACACAATTTGGTGCGGACTAGATAAAAGCGTGCAAGAATTGCAAGGCCTAGGTAAGAGCCAACACACATTTGCAAGGAATCATGACAACGAAGACATTGATAGAAAAATAGTCGCTTTTTAACTTATGGCTACATTTTGAATCAGCGATTACAATCATGAAAAGCTCAGGCGCACCAATCCATAAAATCAATTCAACTGAATTCATAAAATTTATTAGAGACCAAACCAAATCGGTTACAATTGGATTTTCTTTTGAGTTTCAAAATGTAATATCATATCAAAATTTATAGAATTAACCACTGCATAACTAGGCCGAACCTGTCAAACTCATTAGTGTGTTTTAACTTTACTTCTTTCATTAAAGACTTTTATAGCTTAAAACTTGATATTTTTGATTAGTTAATTGATCGGATATCATCTTGAAAACTCGAAACTATGTATTGTTTCAATTATACTGATGTGTTAAACTTTGTTTTCACATTAAAATACGTGAATTTTTTTTTGAAATTTTAAGAAATTATATTACCAAAAATCGGTAAAGACTACAATGTACAATATATTACAACCTACACAGAAAGTAAAGGGGAGAAATAGCCCCTACTTTCTAATTGAAAAAACAAAACAAACCACTTACAACTATAGAAACCAACGCCTCCTCATTTGAGGCTAGTCTCACAGAATCCTGCTTCCCATTCACAATGATGGCCTTCCTTATCAAATTAACTATGTATTCCACAAGCTCATATTTACTTCGTTCAACTTGCTTGTAAAGTCGTTTGTTTCTCTCCCTCCATATGTGATAAATTACCATCTGAAATGAGGCCTTAATAATGAAGCCATCCAGCCTCCCTGGGTTGGTTTTATGAATAACCTCTTCCATCACATCATGTTCTAATATGTGATTTTGGGAGTTGAATCAAAAGATTTATTGGATTGAATTTGTACTTAAGTTTTAGGATCCATCAATATTTTGATTGGTTTTTGATCAATTTAAATCTAATCCATCCCGCTCGAGATTAGATCCTCTGTTTCAATTAATCAGTTCTTATCTTGTTCCATTAAATTTCATCTACATATTTATATAGGGTTTATATAAATGTGTAGATCAGATTAACTTAAACAAGGTTAGAACACTTATGGAAACAGGTGCTCGAACCCCTTCCACTCACGTTCAGTCCTATAGCTCTATTGTTACAACCCGTAGAACTAGGAAGCCAATTAACTGCTTCTTAAGCTGTTCTCTTTGTAAATCGGCTTGTAAGTAATGATGTTATTATCAGTTAAGTTTCGTGAGATCTGAGGCAGATGTTTTTCCTAGGCATGGCAAAGCTTGCTTAGCTTGGGTCGATTTGGTTCGTTCCAAAATTATCGGGCATGATAAGAATTGACTGAGTTTTAAGTTAGGGTTGAATTTGAACTAACTGATTTGATTTGATACTAAATCTAAATTTTTTAAGAAAATAAAAAAAAATTAGTCTTAAAAATTAAAAAATATGTTTAATCCAGTTGGGCCTGAACTTGATCAAAGTGTAATCGAACTTTGAACTACTTCAGACTTCATCAGGCATTCAATTAGATCCAAACCGACTTAGACCGAAACTATTGCCACCTCCCTTATTATGTGAAAAGCTTTCACATCTAACTAAATAAAACAACCAAAGCCAAAGAATATTTGAATGGTCAGTGACCAAAAGTGGCAATTGTGATTTGGGAATTCGGAAGACTAGCCCGAGAGGGATTGGCTAGATTGATAGAAGGTGTTAAAGAGATAAGGTTTATCATAGAATTACTGAGGTAGAGATTATTATTTATTTTCTAATAAGGTAATTTGAAGATTATAATAATTTATTTAGAACACATATGAAAATAAGGATTGCAAATTCCCTATTTCATAAATATAACCACATATTTTTGTGGAGTAAATAATGTTAATGGGCATCATACTTAATTATATGCATATATACTATTATTCAGTCACAAATTAATGCAATTTTCAGTTTTAACTTTGATGAACACGGAACTTAACTTGGGGACTCAATGTTGAAGGACTTTATTTAAATAATTAATAAGTGAGTTGTTTTATAATATATATATATAGTGAGAATTAAGGTGACATATATATATATATATATATATATATATATATATAGTGAGAATTAAGGTGATATAATGTTTAACATTCTGAATTAAGAATGATATTTGATAAGTATACATTATATTTAAATTTTATTTTTATACTTATTTTATACTTCAATTATATCTGTTATTTTTGTATTTTAATTTAGGATACAAATAGAGCTATTAAGGAAAAAATGAAGATAATTAGACAGTTTTAATATTTTTTTTCTTAAATTAGGTATAATGCTTTCGCTCAACTTCTAAACAAAATAATTCAAGATGTTATAAAAAGTCTAGAAAGAGTTTTAAATCTAAGTTTTGAGAAAAATTAGATGAATCAAGAATATGAGATTGAAAGTTCTAAACTTGAATTGTTGACATTATGGAATAATCTTTGAATCTATGGTTTATTTTTGCAATATTCTAGTGTCACTGGATAAAAAATTCTAGTGGGAAATTATTATTTCTTAGTTATATTAGGAATCTTTTTTTTTCCCTTAATTAGCTAGGGTTTATACGCTCATTTAGGAATTTTAAGGAGACTTAAGATTTGGGAACTATATATATGATGGAATATACTTGCCTCTCTTACCCTTCTTTTATTTTGCTTTGAATTATTGCCCCGGTGTAGCTAAACTCTTATGCTAGGTTGAATAAAATTAAAGCCTTGAAATAAAAAATATGAGATCTAATTTATTTTTATTATTCAAATTATGTTTTGAATATTAAGTATTCTTATGTATTTCTTTTCATGATTATATCACTTAATTACTAAGAGACCTACCAGTTTATTATTTGTTATAATTTATTACAAGGTTGGATATTAAATTTGTAATTGTTTGTTCACTCTAACATGTGAAGACTAAGATATAATGAAGTGTTGTATCATAATCTATTAGATCCTATGAAGGACAATCAACATAATTAAATGAAACTGCTTATGCTTATGCTATTTAGTTTTAATCAATCTCTCTAATTCTTAAAGTTGCTACACGTTGCATAATTACTTAGGTTATTGAGTAACCAAGATTAATTGGTTCACTTGTTTTCTAATTAACCATAACTAAAGAGAGATAAGAAAATAATTTTAATGGTAAAAATATTTAATGGAACTTTAATAACTTTTTGTGCTAGAGTAGTAGATGCCTGATTCCAATCATTTTCCCTCTCCTCAAAAAGATTTGTCCTCAAATTAGCATCTTCATCTACAATACCAAAAGTAGATAAATAAGCAACAACGAAGGTAGTATGAACACTATACTTACTTGGCAAATTGATCTTGTAACTGTTGTTATTCACTATTTCCATGACTTGAAATGACCCATCTACTCTTGGTTGCAGTTAGATTTTTGCTTGCTTGAAAACCTCTCCTTTTGTAAGTGTACCTAAACTCAATCTTCAAGTTTGAATATCACTTCTTTCCTCCCCCTATTAGCTTACTTATTGTACTATTAGATCTTCTTATTAATGTTCAACCTTGCCTTTATATGAAGCTTTTTCACCAATCTAGCTTTCTTTTTACCATCCAAGCTGACTCTTTAACCTAAAGGAATAGGCACAAGATCTAAAGGAGATAATAAGTTTAATTTATAAACAATCTCAAATGGAGTAAAACTTGTAGTGTTATAAACAGATCTAATAAAAATAACAAACTACAAATAACAACAGCCTAACAAAAATTCTACTAAACATGGGGTCTAGAAAGGTCTAGTGTGCGCAGCCTTATCTTTAACTAGTAAAGAGGTTGTTTGTGAATGATCCATGTATTATAGTTTTATTAGAAGTAAATTTAATAAAAGGCAAAGACACTTTCCAAGTATTAAGATTCCTAATTTTTAAAAAAAATATTAAGTTTTCTACCAATAATAGCATGCAACAAACTTCCTATAGTCCTATTGACAACTCAACTTCGATATCAGTTTGTGGATTGTAAACTGTAGAAAATAATAATTTAGTTCCCAAATTTCCCATAAAATCTTTTGAAAGTAACTTAACATCCCTATCTAATACAATGATTCTAAGAACTCTACAAAATTAACAACTTCTTAAATAATAATTCAGTAATATTGAAAGTGTCATTCATTTTGTGACATACAATGGAATGTTTCATTTTAGAAAAAATACCCACTATTATAAAGATTGAATCTTTACCATTCCTCCACTTAATGAAAGATCTACTCATAGTTCACTATATATAGGTATGGGGATATAAAATCTACAGTATTACACTCTAGATTTGGCCTACTTATAAGTAACTTATCTCTCACACGACCCATTTCATCTCTTCTTAGGTGTGGTAAAAAGAATTGCTCACTAAAAATATCTATAGTGTCTTTAACTCCAAAGTTTCCCTTTAAGTATAGTAGTTGTTGTTGTTATAATAGTAGTAGTAGTAGCAGCAATAGTAGTAGTTGTTGTAGTACAATAGTAGTAGTTGTTGTAGTAGTATAAACAAAGAATTAATGATTAAATGAATAAATAATGAAATAAGCAGTAATGAATTGATTGATTGATCAAAGATGAAAAGTATGAATTACTTCTATGGTTATTTATGATCACTTTACCCTTTTGTTTTAATCCTACTTGTACTTGTAGTAGTATTAGTAGTATAAACAAAGAATTGATGATTAAATAATGAAATAAGCAGTACTGAATTGATTGATTGATCAAAGATGAAAAGTATGAATTACTTCTATGCTTATTTATGTTCACTTTACCCTTTTGTTTTAATCCTACTTGATCCTAGATATCTAATAATTATGATTACCATCTCTCAAAATCTAATCAAGTAATCCCAATTAAAATAGATAAAAATTGAACTATGATCTCTTGATCTATCAAAACTCTTCCTATGTAACTGAATTTAAGCAATCCTATGAATAACTAATAAATAATTAAAAAATGCTCTCAATTGTCAATTAATTTGATATTTATAGGTCTATTGAGGTACCAGCTCCCACTGTGCAACACAACACAGCTAATCTAATCCAATCTCTTGATTCAAATTGAATATAAAGCAATAAATATCACAAGCTTATTTCATTAAATCAAGAATATAAATTTTAACGAATAATTCAAGATTAATTTAATTCCTAAAAAGGATTTAGCAATTCATAGATGTAACTATATATACCAATTGAATCATTATTAATATTCAACAACAACAAGGAAATAAAAAAAGGTTTTTAAAAATTGAATCTAGATGTCTTCTCTTCTTTACTTCGAACTAAAAGCTGCAACTTTTTTTATTTTTTCAGATTTTGCTCTTTTTGATCTCCTCTTTTTATGTTTTCCAACTATTAAGTGATGTTTTTCTCTTCCTTGTATACTGCTGAATCTTTTAGGGCTTTATCTAGGAGATTTTCATGTGTTTTTGTTCAAAAATAGCCCTGAATTGGCAAAATTATATAAAAAGAATTGTGACCTACAAAAAGTCCTTATACGATCGTATATGGCATTGCTCCAACTTTCTGGCATGATCCTGCCATAGTCTTTCCAAGCTGTTGCTACTTTATGTATGATCGTGCCAGACATTATTCTTAACTTTTTTTATTCTTTTTTTTCACTTTTTCCTACCTCCACTCATCACTAAACACATTAAATAACCTTTGAAATATACAATTAAGATCAAATTATTGCCTTAAACGACAATCAATCAAACAAACACACAAAAAAATTAATAAGAACATAAATCTAAGTCCTTAATACCTAATTATTATCTAAGAAAACACTAAAAACACATTCCATCACCTAAAAAACACACTATAATTTACACCTATCAGTTATAACAATCAAAACTAGCCTAGCACGCTTCTCCTACTCTAAGTAGGCATTTGAATCTAACTTTCCTATAAATGATGGTACTTTTATCTTAATGCTACTCATATTATTATCTACCATTTTTTCATACCATCTTTTGTCACTTATCCCAAATATACCCCCTCCTTGTCTTCCTATTCTACCTCTTCCTCTACCTTTGGATCCTCTACTACCCCTTAGGTATAGTTATCCCAAGTAGTTGACAACACCTTTTACCTTATCATATAACTTAAAATCATGCGTCCTAATAGCTATATGTGAGTTATGATGTAGATTAGTCATGGCAGTTTCATATTTCTCCAACCTCTCTCTAACTTCACTGAATTATCAAACAAGTTGATCATATTAGCCTTTTATGACATTCATGATGGAATTCTAGTCTAACCCTACTCTTTCCTCCTCATTTTCTCCTTTATCTTTAGACAAGTGTTTGTATTGAGTTTGAGTCATAATATACCTACAAGAAAATGATAGTAATGGAAGCATTCCCTCACACTTTACTGTCAAAGTTCACTCTACTCATGATATACAATTTTGATATAAATTTTTTATAAATTAGATAATCTAAATTAAGAAAAGTAGTTTAAACCTCACCTTTTGTTAAATAACATCCAAAAGAAGCAAATTAGATAGAAAATCAAAATAAAACAATATAAATAAGGGGCAAGAAATACAAAGACTTGAGAATAGGAAATTGAACTCTATAAAACACAATTAGACCCGAGAAAAAAGGAAGAATAAATTGACAAGAACGGATTAACGACAATAAAAGTAAGAACAACTAGAAAATATAATATTTATAATACATAGAATATTTTGTACTTGTTGGAATAGGAATAATACTTTCTTACAATGAATAATGATATTGTCAGCCCATTTGTCTGTGATTTAGATGAGAGTTTTCAAATAATTCTCTTCATAAAAATTTGATATTTTCTTTTTTGATTAATTCGAAAGAATATTCGAGAAATAAGGAATAAGATACTTAAGAATAGTTCGTTCTTAACGAATCTTAAGGATGACAAGAACATGATGAGTAATTTTCCAAAGAACAAAAGATGGAATAGTAGAAGAAATAACAAGGAAAGGAAAAGTTCTCAAAACATTTATTATCCTTTATTTCATGTACTACAGTGGCATTTATAGCTGATTACAATCAGAAAGTGAAACAGAAAGTAACCTGAATTGCTAGACATTATTCTGACTAAATCCTCCACCAAAGTAGGAGTAGATAACTGGAAGGAAATCACATATTAATAGGAGTAGATCAGCAGCAAACCGGTAAGAATATATCAGGATATTGCTTTGCAAAGTGCCATAAATTTTCCCATGTTGCATCTTCAGGTCCGGTGCCTTTCCATTATATGAGCACTTCCGTTTTGGGACAATACTTCCCTTTTTTATAATTTGCATATCTAGGACATGTTCTAGCTGTGGCATAATGGTTGCATTTTCAGACACATGAGGAAGAGTAGGGGATACAACAGGAGAGGAGCCCATTGACCGTTGCAAAAAACTAACATGAAATACGTCATGAATTTTAGATCTCGGAGGTAATTCCAATCGATAAGCTACAGGACCAATCTTCTCAATGATTTTATATGGTCCAAAAAATCAAGGGGCCAATTTTAAGGAGCTTTGAAAAGCAACAGAAGTCTGACGATACAGCTGCAAATTTAAATAAACAAAGTCACCAACCTAAAAACTAACATCTCTGCGTTTCTGGTCTGCATGCAGTTTCATACGATGTCGAGCTAGCTGTAGATTATGTTGCAAGTCACATAGTATGGCAGTACGCTCTCTTAAGTGTGTGTCAACAGCCTGCACTTGTGAAGTACCAAGAACATATGGAAATATGCAAGAGGAGGAATACCATACACAGCTTCGAAGGGTGTAGTTTTGGTTGCAAAATCTTCACTAGTGTTGTAACTATATTCTACCCAAGGTATCCATTCTACCCAAGTACGAGGTTGATCTCCTGCAAATCATCGAAGGTATTGTTCCGAAATTTGGTTTAGGACTTCAGTTTAACTATCTGACTGAGGATGATAACTAGAACTCATATTGAGGGATGTCCCATGCAACTTAAATAGGGATCTCCAAAAGTGCTCATAAAAACTCGATCCTTGTCACTGACAATAGATTTAGGAAATCCATGTAATTTGACAATATTAAAGGCAAATACCTTTGCGACATCAAAAGCAGTGAATGGATGCTTAATTGGGATGAAGTGGCTGTATTTTGACAAGCGATCCACAACTACTAAGATGGAAGTATACCCTTTTGAATGTGGCAAGCCTTTGATGAAGTCCATGGAAATCTCAGCCCAGATGGTAGTGGGAATAGGGAGAGGTTGAAGTAAGCCAACCAGAGCTATACTGTCTGTCTTGAACCTCTGACAATTCGAGCATTCCTGGAGAAATTTTTTTACAGAAGTACTCATACCAGGCCATTCAAATGATCGTTTTAAGCGACTAAGAGTTTTGGTGCAGCCGAAATATTCTCCAACTGCTGAGACGTGAGCTTCTTGCAAAATTATAGGAATTAGTTTTGAGGTAGGAATTAAATAAACATGACCTGCTTTAAACCAAACTCCATCCCTTTTTATTAGTTGACTGTTGGAAGTCTCTTTATGCTGTAAGTTTTCATAAAACTGATCCTGGGCCATTTCAACTTGTAATTGCGCCCACCAATTCGTTTTCAGTAGTGACAATGCCAAAAAACTCTCTCCTCTTCTGCTTGAAGCATCAGTACCTGAGTTGTCTCTTCCTTGTTTATATTCAATAATATAATTGTAACCCATTAGTTTTGGCAGCCATCATGCTTGAGCTGGGGTTGTGATTCTTTGCTTCATCATAAACTTCAAACCCTTTTAATCAGTCCTCACCACGAGAGATTTCCCAAGTAAATAGGGCCTCCACTTCCTTACTACCTTTACTATCTCTAACGTCTCTTTTTCGTAGGTGGATAAGAGCAAGGTGGAGCCTTTTAATGCTTCACTAAAGAAATTGCTCCGATTCCTGTGCCACAAGCATCACATTCATCTACAAAGGATTGTGAGAAATCTGGTAATTGAAGAACTAGAGGTGAAGACAAAGGTTTCTTAAGGGAATTGAAAGCTTCTTCAGCCTGTGAGTTCTATTGGAAACCTTCTTTAGTCAGCAGTTGGGTTAAAGGTGCTGTAATTTGAACAAACTTATTGATGAACTTCCTGTAGTAACCAGCTAACCCAAGAAAACCTCTAACTTGTTTTGCAGAAGTTGGTGTGGGCTATTCTAGAATTGCATGGATTTTCTTTAGATCTACTTCAACCCCCTTTTTTCTGAGATAAGGTGCCCAAGATACTCTACCTGTGAATCTCCGAAATGACATTTTGATTTTTTTTACATATAACTAATTGTTTCTCAGAACTTCCAATACGGTTCGCAAGTGTGATAAATGCTCATACCATGATCTACTATAAACTAGTATATCATCAAAAAAAACTAATATGAACTTACGCAAGTATGGGAGAAAAAGATCATTCATCAGGCTTTGAAAAGTTGCTGGAGCATTGGTGAGCCCAAAGGGCATAACCAAAAATTCATAATGGCTTTCGTGTGTTCTAAACGTCGTTTTAGAAATGTCTTCTTCACAAACCCTTATCTAATGATATCCTGAGCATAAGTCCAATTTGGAAAAATATTTGGAACCATGCAGCTCGTCAAGGAGTTCATCAATCACTGGGATCGGAAACTTATCTTTAATGGTGATTTCATTTAAAGCCCGATAGTCTACAAAAAATCTCCAACTTCCATCTGCCTTTTTGACCATGAGTACCGGAGATGAGAAAGGATTTTGACTGGCCGAATTAATCCAGATTGCAATAACTCCTGCACTAACTTCTCTATTTGAGTTTTTTGGTAATACGGATACCGGTATGAGCGGACGTTGATGGGTCCAGTTTGTGGCAGCAGGGAAATTTGGTGGTCGTGCTCCCTCTTAGGCGGCAGCGCTGTGTGGCTACAAAAATATCCTCAAATTCTATCAGGAGGGTAGTGAGATCAGCTAGCGGCATTGTTGGGGACTTCTGATCAATGGCTACCAACGTGAGATGAAGAAAGAGGCTAATATCATGAATGAGGCAGCATTCTTTTTTCCTAAGAGCTGCTACTTCTCTTTGCCTCATGCCTTGAAAGGTGACTTTCTTCCCTTCTGAATTAATGGACATTGTGAACCTACGGTAGTCCGTCTCCACAGGGCCAAGCGTTGATAACTATTGTACACCAAGGACTATGGCACAAGCTATCACAGGAAGGATGTAAAAATCGGCAAGAGTTTTGAATCCCTGTATATCCAAAGTGATTGCATTACATTTCCCTGCACATTCAATTTGTTCTTTGTTAAAAACAACAACATGGAAGGGTTTATCCACCGTCCCTTGTAACTGTCCCCTGTAACCCGAGTTTCTTGGCTAAGGACTAATCAATGAAGTTATGGGTGCTTTCGCTATCAACCAAAATCGCAACTTCTCGCCCTTTTATTCTCCCATGTAACCGCAGTGTTTAAGGATGTTCCACGCTAGAAATAGTGTGAAAGGAAATTTAAGGAGCTGTGGTGTCCTCTTTTTTCTCTTAGTAAGTCGTTATCCAAATCCATATCCTCCTCTCCGACATCTTCAATCATAAACAATTGAGGACGGTGACATCGATGACCAGGGACAAACCTCTTATCACAATGACAACATAAACCTTTACCACGCCTCTATTTGGCTTCTTAAGGTGAAATCTTACGTGCTGGCATGGCTGGCATAGCATCTGTAGTGTTGGTTTTGGAAGTTGGTGCAGATCCAAGCACTCTAGCAGTGTTGCTCCCTTTTGTCGTCCAACTAGTTTTGGCAGTAGGTATTGACTTCTTTTGAAATGTTTTTCGCTCTTCGATCAAGCGAGCAACTCCAGTGGCAGTGGCCAAGGTCCTAGTTTGCTTGATTTTGACATCCAACCTCACCTCATCTTTCAAACTTGCAACAAAACAGCCCGCAAGAAAAGATTCTGGTAAATCATCAACTCTGTGTGATAATTTTTCAAATTCTTCTTGATAAGTGACCCCAGTGGTAGTTTGATTTAATCTTGTTAATGCTTCTAAAGGATCTTCATAATTAGTGGGTCCGAATTGTTGAAGAGCTTTGGTAAATTCATCCCAAGTCATTGGTCCCTTGAATTTACTGAGCCAACGATGCCACTGTAAAGCGATGCCTTCCAAGTGAAAAGAAGCAAGCTGTACTCGCTGGTTTTCTACTGCTACTTTAAATTCAAAATACTGCTCCGCCTTGTATATCCAACCCTGCAGATCGTGGGAAATTGAGTTTAAGGTGATGGTTATTAGATCCTGTAAGGCATGGAGCATTGTTTGGGGTATTGCGTTGTGGGCTGGTATGCGGTGGATGTTGAGAACTGTTGAGTTCTAGTGAGGTGAAGCGATTAGTTTCTTCTTGGGAATTGGTGATGGCTTGTAATTGGCGGTGTTAGGATTCTTGGGTGGCTTTCATGGACTGTATTTCTATGAGTATGGTTTGCAAGGTTTGGTGAACTTGATTTATACTGAATTCATGGCGACCTAACACCTCATGCACTTTGTTGCGGAACTCGACATTACTCTGAGTTCTAATATGCATCCTGAGCGTAACTTGACTCTGATACCAAATTGATGATTAATTTTCCAAAGAACAGAAGATGAAATAGTAGAAGAAATAGCAGGGGAAGGAAAAGTTCTCAAAATATTTATTATCCTTTATTTCATGTACTGCAGTGGCATTTATGGAAGACAAGATCCTCTGTCTAGTTTTATGAAGATCCTCTGTCCAGTTTTATGGTGTCTTATTCTGTCCTATGAATCTCAGCTATTTATTTATGCGAGTTCCACGTTTATTTATACGGGACCCACATGGAGCCCACATAAATGAATGGCTGAGATTCATGGGACAGAATAAGACACCATAAAACTGGACAGATGATCTGGACTCCATTTATGGTCGATTATAATCAAAAAGTGAAACAGAAAGCAACGTGAATTGCTAGACATTATTCTGACTAAATCCTCCACCAAAGTAGGAATAAATAACTGGAAGGAAATCACATAATAATATGAGTAGATCAGCAGCAAACCAGCAAGAATATATGAGCAGTAGTTTGACAGGGTCTTGTTTCTTCAGTTGTGAGGTTTAGCATCATAATAGAACACCAATGAAGATTTAACGTACGGAATAAAAGCTGCAAGATGTTGAAAATGTAACAACAGAAAATTTTCAAGAACAAAATTTAATAGGGCCAAGGATCGTTCTATCACTGCAAGTTTGATCTGAAATATATATATATATATAATGATTGGGAGTAATAATATTTTACAGTTGATCATCACTGCAAGTTAAGTAAGAACGTAAGTTTCTCTAAGAACAAGGATGAAGATAACCGTCTTCGAGGTAATTTGATTGCACAAAATCTTAAACTCCCTATTGGTTACAAGTTCAACTCCGACGTAAGTTTGCGTCTGTTTCTCCCATTTACAAATAGAACACAAGACCGATGCTTGACACCATTATAACTCCAGCGTGGTTACATTTTGTTTCTCAACTTTCAAAAGTCAACGGAAGAACGTTGCTAGTTGTCTTTTATGCTTGGCACCAACTACATTTTCAACTTGCTTGTTCACTTGAATTAATATTATAAGTCTAACCTCAATCTCTTGAAATAGTAAAACTTCACTCTTTGTGTAAAAATCTATAATTAAGTTGTTGTATTTGAAAAGTCCGTACTTATCAATTTTTTTATGGAAGCAAATCCAACAATGAATGTTGAAATGCTGGTAACTTGAAGATGAAAGTAATGTGAGAGAGTAAATTATGACGTTGATCGATAACCACCAAAACACAACAGGCGTGAATCGTGAGAATCGTGGCATTTGCTATAAAGGCCAACTTGCACCAACTACTCGCCTTCCCTACATGTGTTGGAAGTAGTTACCATTAAATTACATTAATACCTTTCAGGAAAAAAAAAAAGAAAAGAACATACATTACCAACAAACAGTTCGATCCCCACCTTCCGGGGGCTCTTCGGGCAGTTGAAGACAAATTAGGAAGCTTTTGCCCTAACAGGAAGTCCAATTGAACACAACTTAGTCTCTCAATTAACTTTCAGAAAGATCTGTCATGTATGCAACCAAATGGTAAATTATATCTCTAACATGGATACCATGTATGCAATGATCTGTCAATGTCTTACAATCCCAGCGAGTTCACAAAAGTAACTAAATTATGCTTCCAGATAATACAAGTCTCACAAATGGAATAAATAGCTCTAAAGCTAATGTACATAAGCGGGTTAGGGTACGTATATCTCTTAAAACTAATTCATCTGATTATTCTCTGGCTTCCTCTGGAAAAGAAGTGATCCTAATATGACAGCAATGCCAGTGATTGCAATGGTGAACAGGAATCTTTTCTTTGAAAACTCAGGTGGCTGTCTTCTTTGTGCTCCTTGTCCTCTTTCAGCAGGTCTCACATCCCTTCAGCCCATATTCCAAATAAACTTGGTTATTACAAAATTACAGAAAGAAGCAAGCTAATAAATTTCTAGTAAAACTGAAACATGGCAAAGAAAGTGACAGAAAATGAGGATCAGTTATATGGCACCAAAACTTGAATGATTTCTCTGCGAGTTGATTTCTCTGCGAGTTGGTGCAGGTAAACAATGGAGGAAGATTTCCTCCAAGTACAGATTATTGAATGCACAGTAACTGGGATAATATGTATTAATACTTCATAACAAATTAGAAACAGATTTAACAGTAAGATATGGAAAGAGAAAAACACCACACAAATAACTATAATCCAAAATGAAGCCACATGTTCAGGTATTTCTGCATCTTTACTTTAATTTGGCGTACAATACCCAGTCAAATAGCCCATAACATTTATGGATCAGAGCACCAGAAAAGGGGTGCAGGAGAATTATGAATATTTACAGCATGATCAAATATTTAAAAAAAAAGCAAATTAATCAGATTTAGAAGGAATAACCTAATAAGCCCTGTGTATAAAACAGTTCAAAACAAGCAAGAAAAAAAAAAAAAGACAATTCAACTGTATGTCTACAAAGCATCATAAAGAACTATCAACATTCACATTCTCAGAAGGGTAGAGATATACCTGGAAGTTCCCACGATATCATCTGGTACACCAGTGCACCTATTTTCATGGTTATACCTCTCTCGAAGTCTAATGTACTTATTGCATAAGGAACAAAGTTCTGTTCGGTTCCCACATACCTCCTAAAGTTAAACCCAAAAAATATATATATATCATGGTGCTAAAATAGGCAACTGAAAAATCTATCTTCATGCTATTCAACAATAAGCTTTACCTGATGCTCGGCTAGATCAATTGCAGGCAATGGAAATTCACAGAACTCACAGGTGACAATCCTTTGGGGGCAATTTTCACCCTTATGGATGGCTAAAATTTCACGTTCCATTGTTTCACTGCAGAGCGAGCAGGCTACCTGGTCCATATAGGTTAGTCAGCAAAGAAGAGAACAGAAATTCAGAATCAATAGTTAGCTATAAGTAAAATTCTCTTCACAAAAATCACTTTATTGCTCTATTATTAGATGAGTAACATGAACCAGAACAGCTCAGTAATCGTTTCAATCTTCAATATCAAGTTTAGAGAGAAGAATGCTGATCACTCAGGAAAAAAAAATATCATCATAATAAGTACCAACTTATATTTGAAACTAATGAGCGGCTTAAAGTGGCAATACCTTTTTACCATATATTCCTAAAATAGTTACCACATTGCATAAGCAGTTCTTAAAGGAATATAATAACTTCAACTGTGCTGGATAGAGAAAATAACAAAAGTTGATCAAAGTATAAGCACAGAGAGTTGGCTTCCACTTCAAATTACCTAATAGCTATGCTTCAGGTCCATAAACCATTGACCAAAACATCCAGACAGACCCAACAATGTCAACATCAGTCCCAATAAGTTACTCCTCATCATCATGAAGCCCCATCGAATATCAAAACCCAATCTACTTGTGATGAAAAAATTAAAAAAATTCCTAAATACGTCAATGGAAGATCCAAATAACTAGAAACTGATTGAAATAAGGCACCAAGGAACCTTATTATCATCCGCCATATATTTCTGCCATTCAAACTTATGTGACCTGTCCATCTCCCACCTCTTTCCTGACAAAACCACTAAAGACACAAGATCTATTCATCACCTAGTTGAGTTGAACTGATCATCAGTAGTATGCTAACAAGCATTCATATAACATCTCACTGTTTATATGTCAATTTTCTGAATGAAAAAAAGTTCACTCATTTACTTGGAAACAAGATACGAATGAGCAGAGTGACTTCCTTTTCAAAGGAAGTCACATAAGGGTTTTACGATAAACAGCTAAATAATCAAAATCAGCATACCGGAGCATGAGTATTCAAGAAATGTTCTTCGGCATGTTTCTTTGGTATCATATCACCACAAACTTTACACCTCTCAAGATTCCGAGAACAATGTGCAAAATGCAAATCAATATTGGACAAAGGAATAGCCCTGTCACTGGAAACATAAAACAAATATTACTCAGCCACATGATTCATTATACCAGAAAATCGCATATCAACCACATCATCTTTTAAAATCTCAAAAGTATGATTTCCATGGGCTTTTGATGTGTTGAATTATGCATTTTATATCACATATCAAAGTCATACAAAAACAGAAGAACTCAATTCACAAGATATATTATCATTCAGCTAAAGAAAGGTTTGTAATGAAATTCTGCTAGTTATACAATCCAATGGCTAGCACATTCATCCCATACCGAAAGACGTATCACTTCCCATTAGTTTCTTTTAATCGATAGTAAAGCATGACATCAGATACAGATATCTCAAAGAGACAAATAAGAGTCCAGACTTGGCAAAAATGTTTGCCCTCACAGATTTGACACCAAGACCATATTTCCTTCCTTGGAGCAGATTACGGAAACATAGCACTAATATCCAAATTTGCCACAAAAGTAATTATTCTCTCTATCCAAATTAACGGTGTCAAAGCCTTCAAAGACATTTTCCCAATCATCCAATTAAACTTCAACCAAAATTGTGGAAACTTTGACTCATCGGTGAGTTTAGCAGAGGTGCACGAATCAACATTGAAAGATCAAGAAGGAGATCAAATGAGCTCCATTCAAACAAATCCAGACAAGTCAAGATAATTTAAAAGCAATAAGTCTGATTTTGGTCTAACTTCTAAGCATAGTACAAGAATGTGACTAATTGTCTCATAATTACAGAAAATACAAAAATTCACATAAAAGAATCCCGCAAACAACCAAGATCAGTAAAACAAACAATTAACAGTCAAACCTTCTGCATACCCAGGATAAAAAACAACAAAACATTTCAAAACAATAACAAGCGGAGCAAAACTACGACCAAAAAGTTCTAATGTAAAACTACCAGTGACTGCATATCTGCGTGGTTTCCTCGGATACAACCGCCATTCCTTACAATTACGACAACGTTTACCTTCTCCGATCAAAATCTTCAATCAAACCCGAAAAGAACGATCAAAAATCAGAGGAAAGAAACGAAAGAAATTAACGGAAGGAAACGAAAGAGATTGCACCGTGCGGGATAGGACGAATTAATTAAGAAACAGATATGATCTATTGTTACCTCAAACAATCAGTTCCTGAATTATCAGGGTATATTTTTATCGCCTTTTCTTCTCTTTATAACTATTTATGAGATTTTGGGGATTGCGAAGCACAACTACTATACTATGAGTAGCGTGAAACTATTGACGTGGACTCTAACTACGAGTCCTTCATTAATCTAATCTAATGCCTCTCTTGTTTGGGCTTTCCATGCAATTTAGTTCTGTGCGTTGGGATTCGTTGGGCCTCTTTTAAGGCCAGGTCTCTAGTGAGTTCAAATCGGCTCGGTGTTATCAACCGCTCATTAATCACTAAACACTTCCTTTGTGGTATCAGGAAGTGTAGGTCCATTAGAAAACCATTCATCTTCTCATGCACCTATAAGGATTTGAATCGTAGTTAATACAAGGAACTATGGGATCTATTCCACAATTAATCACAACTTTAGGCTGCCCTAACCAATCAAATTGATCATAATAGGAAACTACGTGATGTTGAAAAAAACTAGACGGCATCAATTAGTACCTATCAAACCTCAACTACTTTACTGGCGAGTTTGTCAGTTACTAGTTACTTTTATTTTTTATGCAACTTGCAACTAATCGAATGATGAAAGTTTTGTCCTGCATGGTGAATGCCCTATCTCAGCTTCCAGTTGAAAGATTCAAAAGAAGTGACTGCAGAAGATACTAATTAAGCAACTAATCGTCATCTTCAATTAGGCACTTTTAGAATGTATCTTCGCTTTCGGGGCCAGTCTCAAATCATTTAATTTTGATGCACTCGGGGGTTCTGCATGTCCTTCATAGAAGCGGAGTTGTATCGACGTTATTGTAAGACACTTATTGAACCATTAAATAATTTATTTAAAATATATAATTTATAAATTATTTATATTTTTAAAATTTTGTCTTATACATACTTAAAAAAGAGTACTGCAAATTTCTTGTTACGAGAAAAAAGATAAAGGAATATTTAACACAAACAATAAGGTATACTTGAGTGAAAAAGAATATTAGTAAAAATCATCTTAGTTTTATTAAGAGGTCAAACGATTTAATTGTAACTACATTTGTGCTCTTTTATATATAAAAAATTTAAGAATGTCAATTTTGACTTGATCAGTCCGGTCCGATTTTAGTTCGAGTTGGGCAGGTCACGAGTCAAAATTATTTGACCAGATCGAAACGTTAAAATTGACACTCATAGCCTATCCGATCGACCTGAATCAGACTAGGAACGACCCAGATTTAACCTGACCTATAGATATCTTTATAAAAATGTGTTTATTTTATATTTTTTTGATCAAACCATCCGATATTCGGTGTCACATAAACAGCCGATTAATCCAGATTTAAACCAGATAAGTTTTTTATGAGGCGACGAAATTCTCCTTCACGAGTTTTAAAGCGACTCCGTTCTAAGACTTTATTTTGTATTTAGCATCATTAGGATGAAGCAAAATCCATTATCGTGGAGTTAATAAAGTGATGGGAGAATATGTATACACGTGTACGTGTGCAAGAAGAGTAGATGATTAATGATTAAATGAAGCTTATTCAGTAAGTTATTTGAAGATGTGTAATTAACCCATAATTGAAAACCCAAAGAAAAGTAGAACTAAAGAAAATAATAATGCAATGTAGCTTCTCTCTTTATCGCTATGTTTGGTGTTTAGAGAATAACATTATATTAAGCGTTATTATGTGAGAAAAAAAAGTGAACATTATTATGTGCCATTTACTAATCCCACAACCAACAAAATTATTCATCATAGTTGTTATATTGGTCATAAACAACTTTTTACCAGGCGTGATGACAAGTTAGAAAAAGTTAATTATTTAAAGTTCCATAGTAAGTGTCAATTCTTAAATTTAAGACGTAGATGAATTGATTTTGAATTAGGATCATGATTTTACTGCTAAATCAAATTTATCCTTCGATGATTCCATTTGGGGAGTGACGTGATGGGATATCAATTATCACAGCCAATAACTTTTCCTCTCCACTTACTGCTGAGGCTTGCTACTTACTGTCGAAATTTGGAGAGTCCATTTGAGACTAAATTTGACCTAATATTGGGATTATAAATGCGTTATTGTTGAAGTGAACTTTCTAGAGATAATCAATATCCTATCATTTTTTGTTACTAATTACCCTAATGAGCCTTCTTTATTGGCAAGTATTAAGAAGTTACTCAATTGAGATTGGAAAGTACAATTTCAGCATGTCTATTGAGAGAGGAATCGGTGCGTTAAGAAGTTACTCAATTGATTAAATGAAGCTTATTCAGTAAGTTATTTGAAGATGTGTAATTAGCCCATAATTGAAAACCCAAAGAAAAGTAGAACTAAAGAAAATAATAATGCAATGTAGCTTCTCTCTTTATCGCTATGTTTGGTGTTTAGAGAATAACATTATATTAAGCGTTATTATGTGAGAAAAAAAAGTGAACATTATTATGTGCCATTTACTAATCCCACAACCAACAAAATTATTCATCATAGTTGTTATATTGGTCATAAACAACTTTTTACCAGGCGTGATGACAAGTTAGAAAAAGTTAATTATTTAAAGTTCCATAGTAAGTGTCAATTCTTAAATTTAAGACGTAGATGAATTGATTTTGAATTAGGATCATGATTTTACTGCTAAATCAAATTTATCCTTCGATGATTCCATTTGGGGAGTGACGTGATGGGATATCAATTATCACAGCCAATAACTTTTCCTCTCCACCTACTGGCCGAGGCTGTAACTTATTGGCCTAGGCTTGCTACTTACTGTCAAAATTTGGAGAGTCCACTTGGGACTAAATTTGACCTGACATTGGGGTTATGAACTCGATATTGTTGAAGTGAACTCTTTAGAGATAATCAACATCCTGTCATTTTTTGTTACTGATTACCCTAATGAGTCTTTTTTATTGGCAAGTATTAAGAGGTTACTCGATCGAGATTGAAAAGTACAATTTCAGCACATTTATCGAGAAAAGAATCAGTGCATTAATAATCTGGTCGATCTCGCAGCTATCGTTAGCCCGGGGCTACATATCCTTCAGGATCCTCCATTACTGCTACGGGAGCTCCTCTATAGAGATCAACACGAAGCGTTGTATTGCTAAATACTGTGCCAGCTATCTTGTTTTGGGATTGTCTTTTTCCTTTATAAACAAAAAAAAAAATCTTTTCCTCTCACACACATTTCCCAAGTGGTTAGGCCTAACTCCAAAGTGGGCAGCCGGTGGAACCACATTTAAAGCAAATGTACTTGACCTTTCTTTCCAAAAGAGAAGGGCTGATCTGTTTAATTTTGTTGAAAAAGAAGTGAGAGTGCTTCTTTGCACAACTTTGGCACATTAGTCTCTTTAATTATTGTCATCATCATATTCAGTTAGAAGATTGCAGTAAAGTGAGGTTTGAAAAGATCTGATAATACACAATACTTCTATATAATAAAAAAGTTGTTTCTAATAAATTCACATATAAATATGACAAGAAAATAGTGATAATGCAAGTTAAGAAAAGTAAATACTGACACGTAGAATGTTATGTAAAAAGAATAATACAAGACAAATAAGGAAATAACTGAAGGGTGACCCGGCATACTAGTACCTTACACTGCTAGTACCTTAGCCTCTTTAATGATAACCACAAATAGAAAAACTTACAAGGGGATTCTTAGGAGAAAGGCATTTTCCACTTTCTTTTTGCAGTGTGTACAATAAACTACTGAAATCATGCGAAGAGCAACTTTTCTTACCTTGGTTGAAGCACTAATATCATTTTGCTGATGATTGACACTTGTCCATGCTTTTTGTTGGAGTACCCGAAGGCTAAGTTATTTTATTCACTTACCTTGATTACCGGTTAGTTAAAAGAACAAATTCTTGCATGTTTCGTTGCCAAGAACGATCACATTATCTTATTGGTAACCTCATTTTATTCACGGGGGAGCAACCAATCAAAAGTTCAACTCAAGGACGGGCGGTCTCAAACTCCTATATTTTTTGTTGTGTCCAGATAATATAGTATCATTATATTCTATGCACGAGAGCTCGACCATCACTACACGCTTTAAAAGCCAACCTGTGCAGAACGAGAGCTATATATGCATCAAAAGTTGATGATGAATGGTGGATTCTTGTGATGGTGAGGCCACAAAAATTTTGGGTTACGGTCTGAAGCTGTTTCCCGTTAGACTAATTAAGTTCCACAGAAGCCTTGAGAAGCACTCTCGATTGGATGATATTTCGATAGCCGCCTGACGAGCTAAGGCTCCCAAGAACTTGGGCGAGCAAGCACAGAAGTTTTTGTACCGACTGGGTTGAATATGTTCAGTTTTAGTGCTTCTTCCTGTAAAATTGCGTTGGGCAGAAGAGTGTCAATATAAACGCCATAAGAATCCGTAATTATTATACTGAAAAAAAAAAGTTCCGTAAGTAGTACACATTTTCAAGGGACGGTTGGTTAACACGAGGGAACAATAATAAGAATAAAAATGAATATAGTGACAAATGAGAATGGATATTATCATTATAATTATAATAATTGGTTAAGAGGAAGGAATGATTACCATTACTATTGGTAGTGGTTGGTTTGTTAAAAATATTGTAATTAATTAATTACAATATTTAATGAATGAATTAATTATATTTTAATTAATTATATTAAAACTAATTAATTAATTACAATATTTTAATTAATAAATAATCATATTTTAATTAGTTATATTTTAAATAATTATAATATTTTAATTAATTATAATGTAATTAATTAAATAATAATAATATTTTAATTATTTATATTGTAATTAATTAATTAATTACAATATTTTAATTAATGAATAATTATATTTTAATTAATAATAATATTTTAATTAATTAATTACAATATTTTAATTAATTAATGGATTATATTTTAATTAATTATAATATAATTAATTATATTTTAATTAATTATAATATAACTATAATATAATTAATTATAATATTATTTATTTATTTTAATTATTTAATTAATTACAATATTTTAATTAATGAATGAATTATATTTTAATTAATTATATTGTAATTAATTAATTAATTAATTATATTGTAATTAATTATATTGTAATTAATTAATTAAGTATAATTAATTTAATTAATAAATAAATTTTATTTAATTAATTAGTATTAAAAATATTTTTAAAAAAAGAGTCACTACTAAGGAATGAGTTTCATTCATCTACTAAATGGAGGGTATGGAGGATTCTTCAAAAGTGGGATATCAAACTATTATCCCTATAATGATAATCAACAATCAACAATCAACCATTCACTTTTCATTCTATACCCATTAACCCCTTCCCAAACCCATCAACCAAACACCCCCTCAACTTCTCCATATTTCTTATGTAGAGATTTATATAATTAAATCAAAAGCATTTATGAAAAAATTCGAAAGTAACTTTTCTTTTAATAAAGGTAATTATTCTATGATTTGTAATTTATAAAAAAAAGACGGACTAAATTTCAAATGACTCCCATGTATTTCACATCGAGGTAACTCTTCACCCATTTTTTAGTTTGAACCAAAACCAAAATGCTTAATAAACATACTACAATTTTAAAAAAAAAGTTATTTGGCAACAAATAAAAACATAACTACAAGTACAATTATTGTTTTCTTTTTATTAAGACAACAGAACCCCCCTACTTGAAGGATGAGTCCATTAATTTGGACTAATTTCATATGTTATACCATATGAGTGTTACTTTATATGATTATATTTGGTGTTGGTTTAAAGTGTCAACTTTGCCCCTAATTTAAGTTGCTCATTAAAGAAAATGAGTATATAAGAGGGATATATGGCTGAAAATAAGATGAGTGAGTAGATGTGAGAGTTACGAGAGAACTCCAGAGTGTATAAAGGGGAGAGAGAGAGAGAGAGATAAAAGTGCCCAGAAGAGAGAGAAAGTGAATATCAAAATTTTCTCTAACCCTGATCAAAGAACAAACTACCTTCGATTGGGATGAAATTTTAGTATGTTATTCCTGGGTCTTACCTCTTGAAATCCAAATGTCTTAATCTAATTTGGAGCTCTCTAATTTTGTATTTTCTATCCAGCCATCTTTGCATACGAATTTGCATACTGCCACCTTTGGGTGATGATTTTTTAGTTTTGTTGTGCCAAGAAGTTTTCTTGATTATTGTATTTACCTCTAGTTGAGGTAAGGAAGAACAATTTGTAGTACTCATTTAATTATTATTGATTAGTGGAAGTTTTGATACCATTATTAATGATACCATGGTTTTTCCCCACATTTGGGTTTTCCACGTAAATCTTTGTGTTCTTTGTTTTGTTTAGGCTAATTATATTTGTATTATACTGTTGTGATTTTGGTCGATATCTATTCCCATCTAGCTACACAATTTGAGAAAGGTTGTAGTTTGTTTTCGCTTATTGTTTGTGTAATCGAGTCCCTTTTCTTGACTAACATAGTGGAATCAGAGCTTTGGGATAGGGCTTATGTGGTTTTGTGCCTGCTAAGATGGAAGATAAAAGTGACATCCACATAATAATTTATTTGAATTCTAGAAACTACTCCATGTAAGACATTCTTTATTGTGAGGATTTGTATAAGCCTGAATTGTAGGCAAATTACTAGTAATAATGAAAACTTAAAGCATCTGTTAGATTTTAGTATCACAAAGCAAGAAATTCTAGTCAATGTTCAAAACAAGTTTATAACTTCAAGGTTTGAACTCTATTTAAAAAAAGTTCTCAATTGTATTCATTGTTTTATGTAAAAGAAAATATTAGGAATAGAATCATGTGACATAGAGGATTGAACAAATAATTATAGAAATTATGAGAAAAGTTAACTATTTGGGACCCTACAAGAGCAGTTGAAATACAAAAAGACAGTTCATTATGTTTCTGTGAGTAGTGACCTTGACCAAAGTTTTGGCTTGCAATATGTGATGTGAGTAGTAGTAGCCATCACCGTCACTGTTGTAAAATGAACCAAACCACCCATGACCATTTGAGCCCATTCTCATCGTCTCCTACTGCTACACCTTTAAATTAAACAACAAACCCCCTCCAGACTCTCCAGCCACTTCCGATGACTCTCCAGCCACCCTTTCCTTCACTTCCAGGTCACTCCTTCACTTCTAGCCACCTTCTCCTCTGTCCCTAACCCTCTCTTCACCTTCCTAGCTGACAGTTTTCCTCTCTTCACCTCCCTTGCTGACAGTTTTTTCTCTTAGCCTCCTTCTTAGCTTTCACTCACCTTTCTCAATCTGCAACACTTTTCTCAAATCTGAAATCAAAACCTCCAATCCTTTTCTTCTCCTCTTCTGCTCAGCTTTTCTTTTACCCTCCTCCCACACATTTTTCAAATCTGCACCACTCTTTTCTCAGATTTTTTCTCTTACCAAAAACTCAAATCCCACACAATTCTCAGATTTGCACCACTCCTTTCTCAGACCTGCAATTAGATACTCACTCTCACTAGTTCCCCC
>JAOTAX010049629.1:0-10439 GCA_025629825.1 Erythroxylum guanchezii | reverse complement strand
ATGAAGTTTAACTTGTGTTTAAATGATTTTGGAGTGATAATTGCTTAAGAATAGGTGATTTGGGGATGCTCAAGAGTGTATGGAAGGTTAGAATGGGTTTAGGACCTTTTGGAGGAGTTTTAGAAGTGAAAATTTTAGTTAATCCGTAAGTTACACGGTCTGCCCGTGTAAATTTACACGAGCCGTGTAATTCCAGACACAGGGGGCACATTTTCACCCGAATGGTACATGGCCTGACCGTGTAAATTCACACGGGCCTTGTATTTTGACGGTCCATAAACGAAGTCCATCCAATATCTACAATGAAAGTTATGGTGTTTGCGCCAAAGTATGTTACATTGGAGAAAAGTTTTGAACATGGTTGCTTCTTTCGACCATAACGCCTTCGTTAGACCTCCAAATGACTTGGTTCTTGAGGCAATGGGTTCCTAACACTTTTCCTACATCTCCACAAAAATTGGTATTAATTGGACTTGAATTGAAAGAGATTGATCAAAAGAAAGTTTGGTGTTCTGTTGGAATAGTGTCAATGGGAGTAGTTATTGATCATACTTTAATGTTTTGCTTATATCTGGACCTTTAGGAGTCCAAATGAGATGGTTCTTGTTTTGGAGTAAAGTTAAGATAAAGGGCAACAAATCTTATGAAGAAGTTAAATTTTGATTCAATCCCTAAGATGTTCAAATTCTAGATGGAATCGGGTTTAGTACACTTTGAACAGTCCACCAATGTTTGAGGTATATCTCCCAATCTACTAAACCAAATTGAGTGATTTTGGTGCCAATGGAATCATAAGACATAGAGGAACACCTTTCTAGAAGGGAGCTTGATCAAATTATTTCATCATCACTTTCCTTTTTAATGTGAATCATAGACCCAAAAGAGTGACTTGGAAATAGATGAGTTTTGGTATGAGAATAATTTTGTCAGGTTTTGACCCCCGGGATTATCGTGAACATGCATTGTACATCTTTCATTTTATTCATGTGCATTATTACACACATTGATTGTACAAATTGTGATTTATGTGTATGTTATTTGGTTATAGAGGAGCAACTGGAACGTCAACCCACAGACGTTGCCGAACCTTCCAGGCACTAGCTTTGGGAGCAGTTGGTGAGTAACCTAGATGGGTCCCTCAATTATTATATGTCTACTGTGGTGAATAATGGTGGGTGTTGTGATTGATTATGACTGTGGATTCCGGACAGAAGATCCGATGTATTGGGAGCTATGACATAGAAGTGTTATCTGTTTGTAAATCTGTGAATTACTTGCCTCTGATGTGATAAATTGTGATACGTGAATTGATTGTGATACAGTTATTGCGTAACTGTAACATGTGGATCAATTGTGATGCATTTACTATTAAATTGTAACCAGGAGACGACGCTAATTACTGAGTGGCTCCACTACCGTGTAGATTGTGTTTGGAAAAGTGAAGTCATGGGTCAAAGGTCGGTCAGTTGGAACTTTTGGATGGCATAGTTAGATTGTACATATTTTCCTCTTTCTTATAGTACTTTTGTACTAGGTTTTGGGTGATGTACAGATAGACTGTATAGTGAGAAAAGTTTGAAGGGCAAGGTAAACTTTTGATTTTTAGAAATGAAATGAGGAAAAGTTAGTTTCAAAAAAAAATATTTATGGTTTCTATTGATGCTTTATAAGCAAATTTTAATATGATGCCATGTGAAGTGAATGAAATAGATAGAACGTAGCTCACCCTTATCGTAGGTTATGTACCGGAATGACCTCCAAGCATCCCGGTGTGTACCCTGCGGTAAGGGGGTGTTACAATTTGGCTAATGTAACTCGTAATCAACAAAGAATGCCTAATCATTTTCATAAAAATGCATGTGATAAAAATGTGATCTCGAATAGAAAATTAATATTAAGCAAGGAAGCATATGTCATGAAGGTCACACATAACAAACAAAACAGTGAGACTGATATAGATGTGTCAATCTAATACAGCTCGAAACCTCAATAGTTTTTGTCTACCACTGGTCACCATTCTTCTAAGAATAATGCACATTAACAAACCACAAGAGCAAAAGTGTATGCCAAATTTTACTATGAATTTTATTAATAAATTCACACTCTAATTATGACTAAATAATTTTTAAAGCAATAGAAAACAAGAAAAAAAATTATTTTGTTCTATTGATTTTGAAAACCACCTAAGAAGTCACATAAGCTACAATTAAGCTCAAAAACATGCATAAAAACTAATGTACCCCACCCCCACACTTAAAACTTACATTTTCCTCAATGTAAGTTCAAATGCAAGAAATGGAGCAGCTCACAAAAATAGTAAAAGAGAAAATGTAAAAGACATAAATTAACACCCCTAAGGTTGCCTCCCAATTAGCGCCTTTGTTTAACGTCTTTGGCTTGACCTCCAGTAGTGTTCATCAAGTGAAACCAGTCACATCCTCTAGCATCAACACCTCCAAATCCTCCGTTTGGAAGCCCTTATAATATAACTTTAAGCAATGACCATTCGCTCTGAATGTCTTGTCAGTTTTGAGGCTCTGTATCTCCACCGCACCAAAAGGAAAGGCATGAGTGATAACAAACGGAGCAACCTAACAAGAATGCAGCTTACCTAAAAAAGTTTGAGTTTGGAATGATATAGTAACACTTTCTGGCCCACCAAAAAGCTTTTCCTTGAAATCATGTTATCATGAAAAGCTTTCGTCCTCTACTTATATATCACTGCATTTTGATATGACTCATTCCTCATCTCTTCCAACTCTTAAAGCTACAACTTCCTATGCACTCCCACATCATCCAAATTCGTGTTGCATCTTCTAATAACCCAATATTCCTTATGTTGTAATTCCACTGAAAGATGACATGCCTTCCCAAACACTAGCCTATACGGCGACATCCCAATTGGTGTTTTATCAGTCATCCTATAGGCCCATATTGCATCTTCCAATCTTACACTCCAATCCTTCCTATTAGCCTGCACGGTTTTCTCCAGGATTAACTTGATTTCTAGAATTGAGACTTTAGCTTGCCGGATAGTTTAGGGATGGTAATTAGTAGAAACTTTGTGCGTGATGTGATATTTTATGAACATTGCTTCCATCACCTTGTTGCAGAAGTGGGCTCCTCTGTCGCTAAAGATGGATTTCGGTATCCCGAATCTAGAAAGAATGTTAGCCTTAACAAAACCAGCAACAACCTTTGCATTGTTAGTCCTGTGGCTTTGGCTTCCACCTATTTAGAAACATAATCAAATGCAAGCAATATATAAGTAAAGCCAAAAGATGGAGGGAAAGGTCCCATAAAATCAATGCCTTAAATTTCAAAAATTTCACAGAAAAGCTAAGGAGTTTGTGGCAATTGATCCTTACGAGATAGGTAACCTAACCGTTGGCATCGATCATAAGATTTACAGAAGGTATACACATCTTTGGACAATGTTGGCTAGTAGAAACTACTCTCCAAAACTTTTTAAGTTGTCCTTTTCACTCCAAAATGTCCTCTACAAGCGTACGAATGGTAGAAGGCTAAAATTGATGATGATTCATTTTCCAGTACACACCTGCTGATAACTTGATCTACGCAGTGCCTCCAAAGATACAAGTCATCCCATACGTAATACTTCACTTCACTCTATAACTTATCCCTCTAAGCTTTTGACAAACCAACAGGTAATTTGTTAGTAACTAAAAAATTGGCAATGTCTGCATACCATGGTGGTATCATATCGGTAGAAAATGATTGCTCATCCGGAAACGTTTCTTGTAGAGGAATATCATCTTCTTTCTTTGTCAAACTGCTGAGATGGTCTACCACATTTTCTGCCCCCATCTTGTCTTTGATCTCCAAGTCGAATTCCTAAAGAAGGAGAATCCATTTGATCAGCTTCAGTTTTGCTTCTTTCTTTGTGAGCAAGTATCGTAAAGCTGCATGGTCAGAATAAACAATCACTTTAGCACCAAGTAAATATGATCAAAATTTTTCCAAGGCAAAAACCACAGATAAAAATTATTTTTTAGTAGTGGAATAATTCAATTGAGTTGGGCTTAAAGTCTTTGAAGCATAGTAGATTCCATGCAAAGCTTTTCCCAGTCTTTTTCCTAGAACCACCCGTATTGCATAATCACTTACATAGCAAAGGGGAGGTTCCAATCTGGCGGTTGAATCACCAACAAGAATGTGAGAAGCTCCTTAAATTTATTGAATGCTTCCTTGCACTTCTCATTGAACTCAAAGGAGACATCTTGTTGAAGAAGCTTGCATAATGGTGTGGCTATCTTTGAAAAGTCCTTAATGAACCTTCGATAAAAACCTGCATGCCCAAAAAAATAATGCACTTCCCTCACAATAGAGGGGTAAGGTAAAGAAAAAATAAGATCAACTTTAGACTTGTCTACTTCAATACCCTTAGCAGATATCACATGGCCTAAAACTATACCTTGATTCACCATAAAATGACAATTTTCCTAGTTCAACACAAGGTTAGTTTATATACATCGTTCCAAGATAATGATAAGATTCTCAAGACATTTTGTTAGACCCTGAACATTTTCTTAGAAGTTAGAACTATTAAATGAGAAATTTTTGGTGATTAGTCATGCGTAAAGAACAAATGAATGAAAATTCTTGAATTAGAAATGATAGATAAGAGTAAAGTAGTGAATGAGAAATGTGGATAGATTCATGTTTTGGTTGGTGTTTTTGGCAGATAAGAGATTTTGAAATAAGAAGAATTAAGGGGAAAGTTAGAAGTAAAATGAAAGCAAAAATAAAGTTGAATATGTGTAGTAAGTTGATGAAGGTTATGTATATATGTGAGTGTGTTCAGCTATTAGTGTTCACAATTAATCATAGACTATAATTTCTTTATGGATGATATTGATTTGAAATGGAGTTGAGAATGAGGAGTAAATGAAGTAGAAAAGGTGATCTTGGTATGAGTTGTGTTAAGCAAAGATTTTGAAACGAATTGGTAGTTGATCTGGAAAATGTTCACTGAGTATGCTTCAATCTTTTACCCACAACTTTTTCTATAGTTATCTAAATGAGATTATTCTTAATTTGGATTAAACTAGAAACATATGGATACATTTCTTATGAGGACATCAAATTTAAATTATGTTTTTAAGAATCTCAAAATTGTCATGAAGTTGAGAACTGAGTGTAGTATATTGGGGGAGGAATGTAAAGTTCATATTCTAACTTTAGGGGAAATCCTAGATTGATCTAAATATAATTAGGCAAAGTTGTCTTCTAGAAAGTTGTAGTTCATTCTTTTATCTTTCCAACAGTATATAGTATGAGAATTTTGAACATTGGAGTTGAAAGTGATGTTCTTTATAAGTGGAGATGTTCAGGAGTATAGATAGTATCGTCTGTGATGATGTCATATCGTCTATGATCACGTCATATTGTTTGTAAAAATTTATCGTCTATGATAATGTCATATCGTCTGTGATGACATCATATTGTCTATAAAATGTATCACTTGTGATGACGTCATATCGTCTATGTTTGACTTCTGCTTCTACTATGTTTTACCTTCTATGCACTATCGTCTGGTCGACCCCTCATATGATAGAATTTGTCTTCAAATCCTTCATTAAAGATGTAGATCTTGAATTCCTCTTTCAAACCATCTAAAGAAAACCTTAATCTGATAACTGTAGGGAAAGTTATGGCAATTTTCTCAATCTTGTATCATCTGATGATGTCATGTCATCTAGTGATGAAGTCATATTGTTTGTCCTATTTTTAACCCTATAGAAGATCAAATTTATCTTTGAAGTCTTCAAGAAAGTTGTAGATATTTAAGTCTTCTTTCAAACTGTACAAGAATTACCTTGATCCAACATCTCTAGTGAAAGTTATGGCAATTGTCCCAAGATAGGTTCAATATGATTGAAGACCAAATCTTGTTTGATTCGTTCGGCCATAATTTTGTTATCCGACTCCAAATTAAGTGATTCTTGAACCCATAGATTCCTAACACATTTATTTTTACGTCTCCATGAAAGGTTATAGCTTTTGGTATTGACTTAAAAAAGAGTGTTTGAATCAAAGTAAGGGTATCGATTGGAAAAGTGTGAATTGGATGTTTTACTGAACATACTCCAGTATTTTGATGATTTCTAGATCGGTAAAGCTCCGAATAAGATGATTATTATTTTAAAATAAACTAGAGACATGGAGCTACAAATGGTATGAAGAAATAGAAATCTAAGTTAGTCCCTAAGACTTTCAATTTCTGGATGGAAGTTAGGTATAATGTACTATTTCAATCTAACACTAGTCTAAAATGTTTGGGCAATATTTTCATATTTCTAAACCAAATTGAATGATGTTGGGTGTCATTAGAAACTTAAGACAATGAGGAACAATTTTTCTAGAAGAAAGTGTTATGTCAGAATGTTCAAGGGTACTTTTGACAAAACACTTAAGAACAAAAGACATAAGGCATAAATGGAAGGGCAAATGGGACTTTTTGGACTCATTAAGGGCATAAAAGAAAGAAGAAATTGTGGTCTTGCATTTTAAGAAGAGAGAAGGACGAAAATTGAAGAGACAAAGAGAGAGTGTGATAAAGAAGAGAGAGAAATACGAAAAGAAGAAGAGAAGGAGAGAAAGAAGAGAAAACAAGCTAGGGTTTCAATTGTGTGAGTCTTCAAGAGAGATTTTGGAGATGTTCAAGCAGAGAAAAAGGTAGAGGAAGAAAAGAGCTTCCCTTTTTAGCTAAAATCCCTTCGTTTGGTGAAGAATGATAATAAGTTCATTTTAAATCTTTTGGATTTTTGGAAGGCTTTTAGTTCATAGAGTTTAGAGAATTCTTGGGTTTAAGTATTTTAGAACCAATTTTAGAGGTTGTGCTTTGAGGGATTTCCAATTGAAAACCCTATTGAGTGGGATTTTTGTTATTGTATGAAGGGATCAAAAGAGGCAAGAGGAATAAGAGAAGAGGCATTTTGAGTAAGTCTATAAGTAAGGAAATCAAGGTGGGTACATGTTTATAATAGAGTAAATAAGCCACTAATATTTTCTTTGAATCAAAGAAATTTCATGATTTCATTTGCTTCATAAATGTGCATTTATTGCTTTTTAAATGTTTTGAGAAAGTGCTACATGTTTGGTATATGAATAGTGTTGTTGATTTATGAAATGAAAAATAGAAATGATTTTGAAAGGATATCAAGTATATGAAATCAAGTTTCAAAAAAGTGTCATCTTGGACAACAAGTTTACAAGTTATGAAATATGTGTTATGTGGGTTTGTGGTGGTCCCCTAAGTTAAGTCATGTGCACGTTGATCAAATTAAAGGCTTCTCCCGCCTACCCACTAGTGGCATGGAGCTCCTTCATGGACACCCATAAGTTTACGGCTACACAGGACTATTATGTGGAAATGTGTAGTATGTTCTGTTTTTGGATCCAACGAACCATTTTGATATGCTTATGTGCTCATGACAAGAGTGATGCATACATAGTTTGCATATCCCAAACCATTCTGATGTGCTTATGTGTTTATGTTATGTGAACAAGTTTGATGCATTCATGTTTTGTAGTTTGAGAATTTGACTAAATGATGAGAATTTTAGAAACAGGTGCTTTATGGATTTCAATAAGAGTTTTCTATGACAAGTGAATGTTTTCAAAGGGTTTTTGTTTATTTTTGTTATAAACTGTTACCCACGAGCTTTCAAGCTCACCCTCTTTCTGTCTTATTTTCAGGTGATAGCTAAGAGATCAAGTGATTAAGAGCCTAAGGAAATTGCTTCAAATTTTCTATTTTGTATTTTTGTAATAAGCCAATGGTGTGGCTTTTGATATGTAAATGAAGTTTAAAGTTTTTCAAACTCTTTTGCTAGTAATAAAATGAGAGATTGAAGTAGTTTTAGTTGTGTATGTTCATATCCTTGTAAAATGGTTAAGTTGGTTTTGATGTTTGACTATCGTGGGCACGCCACCCTTATGGGATGATGCCTAATAAGGATTCATGGAAATACCCCTACAAGGAATCATGCTCAAGTATTATGGTATTCTAAACAGTTAGGTTCTGGAAACGGGATCCAACAGTTATGGTATCAGAGCAAGAAGATGAATCGATGATGATTAAAGAGATTTCATATGAATACGCTCATGTTTCATGTTTTCGCAAAAGTTGGATTCCGGAATCAAGCGGGACCCAACACATTCATTAAAAGAAGATCCATACACACTAAAATCATCCATTAATACCTCGATAATCTTCTAACCATATTCAAAAAAAATGCTTATTATACACCTTTAGAACGTGGCGGGTGCATTACATAATATAAATGGCATCCTTCGGTAAGAAAACGTACGGAATGGGCATGTAAATGTGGTCTTCCCCTGATCTTTCGTTGCGATCGGGATCTGGAGATAACCTGAAAAGCTATCTAAAATGTAATAATAGTCATAACTAGCCAATCTCTCAAGCATTTGATCAATAAAAGGAAGGGAAAAGTGGTCTTTACGAGTAGAATAATTTAACTTTCTATAATTCATACATACTCGCCATCCGGTTTGAGTGGGAATCAACTCACCTTCCTGGTTTGTCACAACATTGATTCTAGACTTCTTTAGAACCACCTGGATAGGACTTGATAATTGTGCATTAGTGTGAGTTTTTCTAAGTATTTTAGGTTGCCATTTATCCCCTACTAAATCAATCCACATGTCATTCCAATATCGGTCCACTTGTCATTTAATTACTAGTCCTTTCGTCACTCATTTAACTACACCAAATGTCACTCAATTATAAGTTAAATCATCCAAATTTTTCATGTATCAATTTATCCTACCACTTGGCATTTATCTTAGTCTAAATGTACATTTTAATCAATCAATTTCCAATCCATAACATGTAATTCCAAATTTTCTAATTGAAATCCAATCATACCAAAATTTAAGACATATCAAAACACAATTAACATCACGATCACTTAACATTTTTCATACCCCAGAATAAGTCAATTGAGTGCATATGCTAAATGGTAATGTGCACAAATATCAATTCATGTATGAATGCTAATGTTATGCATGTATATGCAATATTTAATCTAGGGTTCAACCCTAAGCATATTCCGAAAAAATGGGATATTACACAATGGGCCAGTATCTGTATCTGTATCTGAAAGGCGCTTGATCACAACAAATAATAATGAATCTAGGGTCTCATATGCATTTGTATATTTATTATTATGAAATATATGATTGTGAAATCTTTTTTGAAATTGTGATGATAATGTGATTGATTGGGTTATACATGTTCTGAAAGAATGTATATGAAATGTGTGTCATTCATTATGTCTTATTGAGATGGAAAACGTTTGCGAAAATGGTTAGTTATGTGACATTTATGTATTTGACCTGAGTGAGATCATCAATGATGGTTCACTCATTGAGTTCGCCAAACTCATCAAAAATTACAAAATGACTTTTCTGATATGAGATAGGAGACCTAGTTCCTATGATTTTCTAGAGGAATATTTTAGATTAAGATATGGCTCAAAGATCTGTCAGCTGACATAAGAGGAGTTATATATTGTATTTTTTAGTTTCTTGACATATAGAACTTTTGTATAAAGGATTGTAAATATTTGTTTCAATGACTACAATGTAAACTTTTGTCAATGAATGAAATGAAGTGTTGAGGTTTTAAGTATTGTATATTTTTTTATAATGTCATTTAAGAGATTATGTTTGCTCTAACAAACCATTGTCATAGGATATGTACTTAAATATCCTCTAGATGTTCAGGTATATACTCTATGGTAGTGGGATGTTATATAACAGACATAGAATCTTTAACTTTTAGAGACGAACTAACAAAGCGTCGCCAAGAGGACACTTTTGACAACGATTTCTGGATCGTCACCAAACTAATCGTAGCCAATACATATATTTGTTGTAGTGAAATATCTAACACAGATATCTTAATCACTAGAAGAAATAAAAGATTTTATCGTATCTTAGCTTCTTAGAATATCAAATATTAAAGAGATTTGAAACAAATCTTCATCCTCTATGTTATCACTTTTTGTTATAATATCACTTTTTGTTGTAATATCAACAACTTCTTCAAAAAGGGATGTAATTATTTTATTATCAATTCTACATAATCTAAATCTAGTCTAAATAATCCATATATAAATTTCTCCAGAAACTAAAAAGTCATGATTGAATTATATGTAGAACAATTTTACATTTCCAAATTAAAGGGTCTATTATGCTTTTTTTTATTCGATTAACTATGAGCCAATGACTACAAGGAGTTTTAAAATGTATTTATTATTTAATAGTATCAAATAATATTTTATGGAATAATTGGAGAAAGTTATTTCCTAATGTAAACGATCTAGAAGGGGGTTGAATAGATCTTTCAAACTTTTCGAATAATTCTACAATAAAATCAGAAGTCAATT
>JAOTAX010049582.1:0-10443 GCA_025629825.1 Erythroxylum guanchezii | reverse complement strand
GAAGAGGAAAACACAGAAGAAGCGCAAAACACAAAAAAATGCAGAAAACACAGAAGAAGCGCAAAACACAGAACAAGCGCAAAACACAAAAGATGCGCAAAACACTGAAGTAGTCGAGAAACACAGAAGAAGTGCAAAACACAGAAGATGCGCAAAATACAGGAGAAGCTCAAAACACAAAAAAAGCGCAAAACACAAAAGAAGTGCAAAACACAGAAAAAGCGCAAATCACAAAAGCAGTGGAGAAGTACAAAAGAAGCGTAAAAGACAGAAGATGCTCAAAACACAGAAGAAGTGGAGAAACACAGAAGAAGCGCCAAATATAAAAAATGCATAAAACGCAGTTGAAGCGCAAAACATAGAAAAAGAGGAGAAACACAGAAGAAGTGCAAAAGATAGAAAAAATGAATCACAGAAGAAGTTGAGAAACATAGAAGAAGCGCAAAACACAGAAGAAGCGCAAAACGCAGAAGAAGTGCAAAACACAAAAGAAGTGGAGAAACATAGAAGAAGCACAAAACACAGAAGATTCACGATCACAGAAGATGTGCAAAACATAGAAGATGCACAAAACACAAGAGAAGTGGAGAAACACAGAAGAAGCGCAAAATGCAGAAGAAGCACAAAACACAGAAGAAATGCAAAACATAGAAGAAGCGCCAAACACAAAAGAAGTACAAAACCCAGAAGATGCTCAAAACAAAGAAGAAGTGGAGAAACACAAAAAAAGCAAAAAACACAGAAAAAAGTGAAAAACACAGAACAAATGGAGAAAAACATAAGAAGTGCAAAACACAGAAGAAGCACAAAACACAGAAGATGCGCAAATACGGAAGATGCACAAAATATAGAAGAAGTGGGGAAACACAGAATAAGCGCAAAACACAAAAGAAGTGGAGAAACACAGAAGATGCGCAAAACACCGAAGAAATGAAGAAATACAGAATAACCACAAATCACTGAAGATGCGCAAAACATGGAAGAAGTGGAGAAACACCGAAGAAATGCAAAGCACAGAAGATGTGCAAAACACTGGAAATGCGCAAAACACAGAAGAAGCGCAAAGCATAGAAGATGTGCAAAGAAAAGAAGAAGTGGAGAAACACAAAAGAAGATGAGCAAAACATTAAAGATGCGCAAAACACAAAAGAAGTGAAGAAACAAAGAAGAAGCACAAAACATAGAAGAAGTGCAGAAACACAGAATAAGCTCAAAACATAGAAAAAGTGGAGAAACATAGAGGAACTGTCAAACAAAGAAGAAGCGCAAAACACAAAAGAAGTGGAAAACATAGAAGAGGTGGAAAATACAGACGAACTGCAAAACACAGAAGAAGTGAAAAACAAAAAAGAAACGCAAAACACAAAAGAACTGGAGAAACATAGAAGAAGTGCAAAATATTGAAGAAGGGGAAAACACAGAAGAAGTGGAAAACAAAGAAGAAGCGCAAAACACACAATGAGTGGAGAAATACAGAAGGAGCGCAAAACACAGAAGAAGTGGAGAAACACAGAAGGAGCACAAAATACAGAAGAAGCTCAAAACACAGAAGAAGTGCAAAACACAGTAAAAGTGAAAAATACAGAAGAAGTGGAGAAATACAGAAGAAGCGCAAAACAAAAAAGAAGCGGAGAAACATAGAAGAAGCACAAAACACAGAAGAAGCGCAAAATACAGATGATACGCAAAACACAAAAGACGCGCAAAACACAAAGGAAGCGCAAAACAGAGAAGAACCACAAAACATAGAAGAAACACAGAATACAGAAAAGCGCAAAACACAGAAGATGCGCAAAACAAAAGAAGTGGAGAAACACAGAAGAAACGCAAAATACAAAAGATGCGCAAAACACTGAAGTAGTCGAGAAACACAGAAGAAGCACAAAACGCAGAAGATGCTCAAAACACAGAAGAAGCGCAAAACACAGAAGAAGCACAAAACACAAAAGAAGTACAAAACACAGAAAAAGCGCAAATCACAAAAACAGTGGAGAAGCACAAAAGAAACGCAAAACACAAAAGAAGCGTAAAACACAGAAGATGCTCAAAACACAGAAGAAGTGAAGAAACACAGAAGAAGCGCCAAATACAGAAAATACATAAAACACAGTTGAAGCACAAAACATAGAAAAAGAAGAGAAACACAGAAGAAACGCAAAAGACAGAAGAAGTGAAAATCACAGAAGAAGTTGAGAAACATAGAAGAAGCGCAAAACGCAGAAGAAGTTCAAAACACAAAAGAAGTGGAGAAACATAGAAGAAGCACAAAACACAGAAGATGCACGAACACAGAAGATGTGCAAAACATAGAAGATGCACAAAACACAAGAGAAGTAGAGAAACACAGAAGAAGCACAAAAGACAGAAGAAATGCAAAACACAGAAGAAGCGCCAAACACAATAGAAGCGCAAAACCTAGAAGATGCTCAAAACAAAGAAGAAGTGAAGAAATACAAAAAAAGCAAAAAACACCGAAAAAAAGTGAAAAACACAGAAGAAGTGGAGAAAAATATAAGAAATACAAAACACAGAAGATGCGCAAATACGGAAGATGCACAAAAACACAGAAGAAGAGGGGAAACACAGAAAAAGTGCAAAACACAAAAGAAGTGGAGAAACACAGAAGATGCGCAAAACCCAGAAGAAACGGAGAAATACAGAATAAGCGAAAAACAAAGAAGATGCGCAAAACATAGAAGAAGTGGAGAAACACAGAAGAAGCGCAAAGCATAGAAGATGCGCAAAGCACAGAAGAAGTGGAGAAACACAAAAGAAGCACAAAACACAGAAGATGTGCAAAACACTGAAGAAGCGCAAAACACAGAACATGAGCAAAACACAGAACATGAGCAAAACATTAAAGATGCGCAAAACACAAAAGAAGTGAAGAAACAAAGAAAAAGCGTAAAACATAGAATAAGTGCAGAAACACAGAATAAACGCAAAATATAGAAAAAGTGGAGAAACATAGAGGAAGTGTAAAACAAAGAAGAAGCGCAAAGCACAGAAGAAGTGAAAAAAAAAGAAGAAATGCAAAACACAAAAGAACTAGAGAAACATAGAAGAATCGCAAAATACTGAAGAAGGGGAAAACACAGAAGAAGTGGAAAACAATGAAGAAGCGCAAAACACACAATGAGCGGAGAAATACAGAAGAAGCGTAAAACACAAAAGAAGTGGAGAAACACAGAAGAAGCACAAAATACAAAAGAAGCTCAAAACACAGAAGAAGCTCAAAACACAGAAGAAGTGCAAAACACAGAAGAAGTGAAAAACACAGAAGAAGTGGAGAAACACAGAAGAAGCGCAAAACACAAAAGAAGTGGAGAAACACAGAAGAAGCACAAAACACAGAAGATGCGCAAAACACAGAAGAAGTGGAGAAACACAGAAGAAGCGCAAAATACAGATGATACGCAAAACACAAAGGATGCGCAAAACACAAAGGAAGCGCAAAACAGAGAAAAAGCACAAAACACAGAAGAAGCACAGAACAAAAAAAAAGCGCAAAACACATAAGATGCGCAAAACACATAAGAAGTGAAGAAACACCGAACAAGCGCAAAACACAAAAGATGCGCAAAACACTGAAGTAGTCGAGATGCGCAGAAGATGCACAAAACACAGAAGAAGCACAAAACACAGAAGAAACGCAAAACACAAAAGAAGCACAAAACATCTGCGCAAAACACAAAAGAAGTGGAGAAGCACAAAACATGGAACAAGCGCAAAACATAGAAAAAGCACAAAACACAGAAGATGCGCAAAACACAGAAGAATTGGAGAAACACAAAAGATGCGCAAAACACAAAGGAAACCCAAAACAGAGAAGAAGCGCAGAACAGAGAAGAAGCGTAAAACACAGAAAATGTGCGAAACATATAAGATGTGCAAAACACAGAAGAAGCATAAAATGCAAAAGATGCGCAAAACACTGAAGTAGTCGAGAAACACAAAAAAAGGGCAAAACATAGAAGATGCGCAAAACACAGAAGAAGTGCAAAACACAGAAGAAGCACAAATCACAAAACAATTGCGAAACACAGAACAAGTGCAAAACACAGGGCAAGCTCAAAACACTGAAGAATCGCAAAACACAGAAAAAGTAGAAATCACAAAAGAAGTGGAGAAACACAGAAGAAGGGCAAACAGAAGAAGAGCAAAACAAAGAAAAAGCACAAAGCACAGAAAAAGTGGGGAAACACAGACGAAGCGCAAAACACAGAAGAAGTGCAAAACACAGAAGTTGCTCAAAATACAGAAGAAGTGGAGAATCTCAGAAGGAACGCAAAACACAGAAGAAGCATAAAACGCAGTTCAAGTGCAAAACATAGAAAAAGAGGAGAAACACAGAAGAAGTGCAAAACATAAAAGAAGTTGAGAAACACAGAAAAAGCACAAAACATAGAAGAAGCACAAAATACAGAAGATGCACAAACACAGAAGATTTGCAAAACACTGAAGATGCGCAAAACGCATAAAAAGTGAAGAAACATAAAAGAAGGAAAAAACATAAGAAGCCCAAAACACAGAAGAAGTTCAAAACATAAAAGAAGTGGAAAAAAACAGAGGAAGCGCAAAGCACAGAAGAAGTGGAGAAACACAAAAAATGTACAAAACACAGAAGAAGCGCAAAACACATAAGAAGTGGGGAAACACCGAAGAAGCGCAAAATAAAGAAGAAGCACAAAACACAAATGAAGCGCAAAACACATAAGAAGTGGGGAAACACCGAAGAAGCACAAAACACAGATGAAGCGCAAAACATAGAAGAAGAGGAGAATTATAGAAGAAACACAAAACACAGAAGAAGCGCAAAACATAGAAGATGGAAAAAATATAGAAGAAGTGGAGAAACACAGAAGAAGCACCAAACACAGAAGAAGCGTAAAACACAAAAGAAGTGGAGAAAAACAAAAGAAGTGTGAAACATAGAAGATGCGCAAAACACAGAAGAAGCGCAAAACATAGAAGAAGCGCAAAACACAGAAGATGTGTGAAACACAGAAGAAGTGAAGAATCGCAAAACAAAGAAGAAGCGTAAAACACATAAGAAGCTCAAAACACAAAAGAAGCGCAAAACACAGAAGAAGTGGAAAAAACAGAAGAAGTGGAAACTACAGAAAAAGCAAAAAACACAGAAGAAGTGGAAATCACAAAAGAAGTGAAGAAACAAAAAAGAAGCGCAAAACAAAGAAGAAGTGAGGAAACACACATGAAAAGCAAAACATAGAAGAAGTGGAGAAAATTAGAAGAAGCGCAAAACACAAAAAAGTTGGAGAAATGCAGAAGAAGCGCAAAATACAGAATAAGTGCAAAACACAGAAGCTGCACAAAACACTGAAAATGAGCAAAACACAGAAGAAGTGTAGAAGCACAAAAGAAGTACAAAACACAGAAGAAGCGCAAAACACAGAAGATGCACAAACACAGAAGATGCGCAAAACACAGAAGAAGTGGGGAAGGACAGATGGAGCACAAAACACAGAAGAAGCGCAAAACACTGAAGAATTGGGGAAACACAGAAGAAGCGCAAAACTCAGAAGATGTGCAAAACACAGAAGAAGTGGAGAGACACAGAAGAAGCGCAAAACACAGAAGAAGCACAAAACACAGATGAAGCACAAAACATAGAAGAAGGGGAGAAATACATAACAAGCACGAAAAACAGAAGAAGCGCAAAACACATAAGAAGTGTAGGAAAACAAAAGAAGTGCAAAACACAAAATAAGCACGAAGCACAAAAAAAGCACAAATCACAGAAGATGCGCAAAGCACAGAAGAAATGGAGAAATACAGAAGAAGCGTAAAACACAGAACATGCTCAAAACAAAGAAGATGAGCAAAACATTAAAGATGTGCAAAACATAAAAGAAGTGAAGAAACAAAGAAAAAGTGCAAAACATAGAAGAAGTGCAGAAACACAGAATAAGCGCAAAACATATAAAAGGTGGAGAAACATAGAGGAAGTGTAAAACAAAGAAGAAGCGCAAAACACAGAAGAAGTGGAAAACACAGAAGAGGTGGAAAATACAGACGAACCGCAAAACACAGAAGTAGTGAAAAACAAAGAAGAAACGCAAAACACAAAAGAATTGGAGAAATATAGAAGAAGCGCAAAATACTGAAGAAGTGGAAAACACAGAAGAAGTGCAAAACACACAATGAGTGCAGAAATACAGAAGAAGCGTAAAACACAGAAGAAGTGGAGAAACACAGAAGAAGCACAAAACACAGAAGAAGCTCAAAACATAGAAGAAGCGCAAAATATAGAAGAAGCTCAAAACACAGAAGAAGCGCAAAACACAGAAGAAGTGAAAAACAAAGAAGAAAAGGAGAAACACAGAAGAAGCGCAAAACACAAAAGGAGTGGAGAAACACAGAAGAAGCACAAAACACAAAAAGAGGCACAAAACACAGAAGATACGCAAAACACAGAAGAAGTGGAGAAACACAGAAGAAGCGCAAAATATAGATGATACGCAAAACACAAAAGACGCGCAAAACACAAAGGAAGCACAAAACAGAGAAGAAGCACAAAACACAGAAAAGGGCAAAACACATAAGATGCGCAAAACATGGAAGAAGTGGAGAAACACAGAATAAGCGCAAAACACAAAAGATGCATAAAAGACTGAAGTAGTCGAGAAACGCAGAAGAAGCGCAAAACGCAGAAGACGTGCAAAACACAGAAGAAGCTCAAAATACAGAACAAGCGCAAAGCACAGAAGCAGCGCAAAACATAGAAAAAGTGGAAATCACAAAAGCAGTGGAGAAGCACAGAAGAAACGCAAAGCACAGAAGAAGCGTAAAACACAAAAGATGCTCAAAACACAGAAGAAGTGGGGAAACACAGAAGAAGCGCCAAATACAGAAAAAGCATAAAACACAGTTGAAGCGCAAAACATAGAAAAAGAGGAGAAACACAGAAGAAGTGCAAAAGACAGAAGAACTGAAAATCACAGAAGAAGTTAAGAAACACAGAAGAAGCGCAAAACACAGAAGAAGAGCAAAACGTAGAAGAAGTGCATAAAACAAAAGAAGTGGAGAAACATAGACGAAGCACAAAATACAGAAGATGCACGAACACAGAAGATGTGCAAAACATAGAAGATGCATAAAACACAAGAGAAGTGGAGAAACACAGAAGAAGAACAAAATGCAGAAGAAGCACAAAACACAGAAGAAATGCAAAACACAGAAGAAGTGCCAAACACAAAACAAGCGCAAAACCCAAAAGATGCTCAAAACAAAGAAGAAGTGGAGAAACACAAAAAAAGCGAAAAACACAGAAAAAAGTGAAAAACACAGAAGAAGTGGAAAAAAAACATAAGAAGTGCAAAACACAAAAGAAGCACAAAACACAGAAGATGTGCAAAACAGGGAAGATGCACAAAACACAGAAGATGCGCAAAACAGGGAAGATGCACAAAACACAGAAGAAGTGGAGAAACACTGAAGATGCGCAAAACACAGAAGAAGTGGAGAAATACAGAATAAGCGCAAAACACAGAAAAAGTGGAGAAACACAGAAGAAGTACAAAACACAGAAGATGTGCAAAACACTGAAGATGCGCAAAACACAGAACAAGCGCAAAACACAGAAGATACGCAAAGCATAGAAGATGCGCAAAACACAGAAGAAGTGGAGAAACACAGAAGAAGCGCAAAACACAGAAGAACCACAAAACATAGATGAAACGCAAAACATAGAAGAAGAGTAGAAATACAGAAGAAGTGCAAAACACAGATGAATCGCAAAAAATAGAAGATGCGCAAATCACAAAAGAAGTGGAGAAACACCGAAGATGCGTAAAACACAGAAGATGTGCAAAAACACAGAAGAAGCACAAAACACAGATGATGCGCAAAATCCTAAAGATGCACACAACACAGAAGAAATGAAGAAACACAGAAGAAGAAAAAAACATAAGAAGCCTAAAATACAGAAGAAGCCAAAACATAAAAGAAGGGGAGAAACACAGAAGAAGTGCAAAGCACAGAAGAAGTGGAGAAACACAGAAGAAGCACAATACACAGAAGTGCAAAACACAGAAGAAGTGGAGGAACACAGATGACGAGCAGAACAAAGAAGAAGCACAAAATAAAAATGAAGCGTAAAACATAGAAAAAGAGGAGAAATATAGAAGAAACACAAAACACATAACAAGTGCAAAACACAGAAGAAGTGGAGAAACACAGAAGAAGCACCAAACATAGAAGAAGCGCAAAACACATAAGAAATATAGAAAAACAGAAGAAGCACAAAGCACAGAATAAGCACAAAACACAGAAGATGCGCAAAACACAAAAGAAGTGGAGAAACATAGAAGATACGCAAAACACAGAAGAAGTGGAGAAACACAGAAGATGTGCAAAACACAGAAGAAGTGGAGAAATATAGAAGATGCGTTAAGCACAGAAGACGTGGAGAAACACAGAAGAAGAGCAAAATATAGAAAAAGTGGAGAAACATAGAGGAAGCTTAAAAGAAAGAAAATGCGCAAAACACAGAAGAAGAGAAAAAGACAAAAGAAGTGGAAAACACAGAAGAGCTGGAAAATACAGAAAAAGCAAAAAACACAAAAGAAGTGAAAAAACACAAAAGAAGCGCAAAACACATAAGAAGCGCAAAACACAAAAGATGCACAAAACTTAAAAGAACTGGAGAAACACAGAAGAAGTGCAAAACACAGAAGAAGCGCAAGACGTAGAAGAAGTGCAAAACACAAAAGAAGTGGAGAAACACAGAAGAAGCGCAAAACATAGAATAAGAACAAAACACAGAAGATGCACAAACACAGAAGATGCGCAAAACACTGAAGAAGAGAAAACATAGGAGAAGTGGAGAAACACATAAGAAGTACAAAACACAGAAGAAGCACAAAATACATAAGAAGCACAAAACACAGAAGAAATGCAAAACACAGAAGAAGCGCAAAACCAAGAAGATGTGCAAAACAAAGATGAAGTGGAGGAACACAGAAGAAGCGCAAAACACAGAAGAAATGGAGAAAAACATAAGAAGTGCAAAACACAGAAGAAGTGCAAAACACAGAAGAAGCACAAAACACAAAAGATGCGGAAAACATAGAAGATGCATAAAACACAGAAGAAGTGGAGAAATACAGAAGAAGTGCAAAACACAGAAGAAGCACAAAACACAGAAAAAATGGAAAAACATAAGAAGTGGAGAAACACAGAAGAAGCACAAAACACAGAAGAAGTGGAGAAACACAGAAGAAGCGCAAAACACAGAAGATACGCAAAACACTAAAGATGCACAAAACACAGAAAAAGTAGAGAAATACAGAAAAAGCCCAAAATACAGAAGAAGCACAAAAAACAAAAAATCCTCAAAACACAGAAGAGGTGTCACAAAACACAGAAGAAGCGCAAAACACAAAAAAAGCGCAAAACTCAGATGAAGCGCAAAACATATAGGAAGAGGAAAAACATAGAAGAAGCATAAAACACAGAAGAAGCACAAAACACAGAAGATGCGCAAAACACAAAAGTAGTGGAGAAAAACAGAAGAAGCACAAAACACAGAAAATGAGGAGAAACATAGAAGAAGTGGAGAAACACAGAAGAAGCGCAAAACAAAAAAGATGTGTAAAACAAAAAAGAAGTGGAGAAACACAGTAGAAGCGCAAAACACAGAAGAAGCACGAAGCATAGAAGAAGTGGAAAACAATGAAGAAATGCAAAACAGACAAGAAGTGGAGAAACACAGAAGAAGCGCAAAACACAAAAGAAGCAGAGAAACACTGAAGAAGCGCAAAACACAAAAGAAGTGGAGAGACACAAAAGAAGTGGTGAAACACAGAAGAAGCGCAAAACACAGAAAATGAATAAAACATAGTAGAAGTGAAGAAACACAGAATAAGCGCAAAACACAGAAGAAGCATAAAACATAGAAGATGTGGAGAAACACAGAAGAAGCGCAAAACACAAAAGAAGCACAAAACACAGAAGATGCGCAAATCACAGAAGATGTGCAAAACACTGAAGATGCACAAAATACAGAAGAAGTGGAGAAACATAGAAGAAACACAAAAGATAGATGAAGCACAAAAAACAGAAGAAGCGCAAAACACAGAAGATACGCAAAACACAAAAGAAGCGTAAAACAAAGAAGAAAAAGGGAATGCAAAAGAAGCACAAAGCACAAAAAAAGCGCAAAACATAGAAGAAGTGGAGAAAATCCTGTGGCTTACATTAATTTTATCATTTCAGGTGTTTTAGGTATCAAGTGAAGAAAATCATGCTAAAGAGGGAGATTTAGGACTTTTGGATGTCATTTTTAGAGTGAGGAGGTCAAAATGCCCTAAGGTGACCAAAGTTGTAGAAATCCTAATCCTATAAGGAATCCTACTTCAACTAGGATTTTTACATTCCGGAAGATTCTTGTTCGCCACTGCAAGAAATGGATCCAGGAAC
>JAOTAX010049544.1:0-10444 GCA_025629825.1 Erythroxylum guanchezii | reverse complement strand
CTTTTCTAAAGTATGCGTTTTCGGATGTTGGAGTTAAGAGTTCGTCCTTAAGCATTTTGTTTTCTTTGATTCCGAACTTCCGATTTCTTTGGTTTCCACACGCGTTTTTGATTCCTTCGCTTTTTGATCCGATTTGATTTTCTTCGGTTTTTGCTCACTTTGACTTTCGCTTTCACCCCCTTTTTGTTTTACGCTTTATGAGTTCCGCACGTTTTGTAACTCCGAATGTTGGGTTCCGAAAACAGGATCCAACAGTGCAGCAGGGACATTTGGATTATGCCTCGCCTGATGTGGATTGATCCACCCATGAGGAGCATTTTCTGTGAATTCCAATCCCCTCATTTTTTCGACATTGGCAACATCCACCTCAGTCGTATAAGCCACTGCTTCATTTCTCTTGATGACCATAGGATTTCTAAACAACTGGCTTAATAAGAATGGAAACACAAATCTCTTTGTGTTTGTCGTGTGGTGTACCACTTACCACGTAGAGGTCATTATCATCTTGGAAGTAGCAATGCCCTGAAATTGATCATCATGGCAGAACATTTTATCCAAAATATATAAATCTTCGTTATGGAGGTGTCAGGAATCATTGCCTTGGGCATGACATTATGCACTAACAGGAAAGCTACCAACCTCGGTCCGATGTCAAGGTATTTGTAGTGCATAAAGAACCGTTGATTTATAAATCGCCAAGTAGCTCTAATCCTGAGCCAATCCATAGCATTATCCTTATCCCATTGACTATCACTTGAACACTTAGCATGCTTGTCAAAGGATGGAACGTTGCCTCCAGCTGGCAGCTTTAAATGTTGAGCCCTGTTTATGACGCCCAACAATCGAACCGGAGCCAAATGAGATGGAACAGAAATAAGACGAAGCAGAAATCAAAGACGAAGGAAAAACTAAGACAAAACATTCTAAGAAGAAGCGTCTTAGTTACAAAATTAAGCCGATAGAAACTAAGACACAAAACTAAGACAAAGCAAAAATAAGACGAAACAGAAATAAGACGAAGCAGAAATCTAAGACGAAGGAAAAACTAAAACGGAACATTCTAAGACGAAGCGTCTTAGTTACAAAACTAAGACGATAGAAACTAAGATGCAAAACTAAGATGAAGCAAAAATAAGACGAAATAGAAATAAGACGGAACAGAAATAAGACGAAGCATAAATCTAAGATGAAGGAAAAACTAAGACGGAACATTCTAAGACGAAGCGTCTTAGTTACAAAACTAAGACGATAGAAACTAAGACGCAAAACTAAGACGAAGCAGAAATAAGACGAAACAGAAATAAGACGAAACAGAAATAAGATGAAGGAGAAATCTGAGACGAAGGAAAACTAAGACGGAACATTCTAAGACGAAGCATTTTAGTTACAAAACTAAGACGATAGAAACTAAGACACAAAACTAAGAAGAATACAAAATGAGACGAAACAGAAATAAGACGGAATAGAAATAAGACGAAGCAGAAATCTAAGACGAAGGAAAAACTAAGACGAAACATTCTAGGATGAAGCGTCTTAGTTACAAAACTAAAACGATAGAAAATAAGATGCAAAACTAAGACGAAGCAAAAATGAGACGAAACAGAAATAAAACGGAACAGAAATAAGACAAAGCAGAAATCTAAGACGAAGGAAAAACTAAGACGGAACATTCTAAGATGAAGCGTCTTAGTTACAAAACTAAGACGATAGAAACTAAGACGTAAAACTAAGACGAAGCAAAAATGAGACGAAACAAAAATAAGATGGAACAGAAATAAGACGAAACAGAGGTCAAACTAAGATGCAACAAAAGTCAAACTAAGGCAATGCGTCTTAGGTCTGAAACTAAGACGAAAGAAATCTAAGACGATGCTGACGTCATACTAAGACGCAAAACTAAGACGATGCATCTTAGGTACTAAAACTAAGACGAAAGAAGACTAAGATGAAGCAGACCCGATCAAACTAAGATGATAGAAGTCAAACTAAGACGCAAAACTAAGACGATGCGTCTTAGGTACCCAAAACTAAGATGAAGCGGAGTTAATTTGTTTGATCCAACTTAGATATTCTAGATTTTTCTCCAAGAGCTTGAACTCGAATTCTACCCTTATAACATGCCCAAAATATGGAATGCAAAATAAAACTTGGAAAAAGAGATCATAGGCAGAAGAAATCATATTCCCTTTACAGCACTAACCACAATTTGAATTCAGCTTTAATTACAATTCAACATGCTCATCAAAAGCTCAATACAATTACATATGGATGCTCAATGTTTGATATGCTTATAAAGCTATCCAAAAGCTACTAACTTAATACAAAAGACGCTTAACTAACTCAGAGTATCCAATTGCCCTGCGAGGATCACTGATTTTCTCGATCTGCACCTGAGAAGGAAGTGGTGGGGTGAGCTACACAGCTCAGTGGCTAACATGTTTATAGCCATGGCAATTGACCAAAATCAAGCATATGTATGTATGTGTGTGTGTGTGTGTATATATATATATATATATATAGCATTTATACTCTTATTCAAGCAATTTAAACATTCATCAAAATTTTGCTCCATCACATAACACTCAACATGCTTCATGCTTGATCATTTAAAGATGCAATGTACAACAAACGGCTCGAGGGTTCCATAGAACAGAATGAGAAAACCGAAGTTTACCTCATGAACAGAATGAGTCCATTTCGGAGCTCATATGCCACAAGCGGGCAGCTGGGAGAAGGCTCTTGTCGACGTGCACGTGACGAACAGAATGGTTCCACTCTCGCCCAAACAGAAGCACATAATCATGCTTAGAATCATTTTATCAAAAAGATATGCTTTCATGCTTTTTCTTCTTTCTATTCATTTATACAGAATGCCATGACAGCTATCAAGGCATAACATTTATCAAAGTCATAATTTAGTTATATCAAAAATCTTGCTTCTTTCATGGTATGACCAAAATCAAACAACATCATGAATTTTCAACAAATCATTTTCAAACAATTAAGCACATAATCAAACAAAATGTCATGCATCTTTTTAATGCATAACATTTAACACCTATTCACACATAGGCAAGAATCTGTCCAATCACACAAAACTATAAACATATTACCTACCTAATTAGCTTGCAAAAACCAAGTCAAGTTTGCCTTTCCCTTTGCTCTTGGGTAGGCTTCCCTTGGTCCCTTACAATAACCAAAGCTCCAATCAAACAACATTACAAACAAATTTATAACTTAACAGAAAAGTCCTACTATTTCAACAGATGCAAAATGATTGAACTCAAATCTAACCTACCTATCACCCATCTAGGTTAGAAAACCCTAAACCTAACTTAGAAACCCTAATATCAATTGGGTTCCCAAAATCCATCTTCTTCCAACACAAACCCTTTCCTTTAGTAGAGTAAAAGAAGAGATGGTTAACCCACCTTAACAAATTAATCTCTCTTCTTTCCTTCTTCCACCGAAACCTTTCTCTTCTCTCTCTAAAATTTTGTTTTCTCACACTTCTCCCTCTTGAATTCACGTTGTTCACCTCTTAACAAGCAAAACAACACATCCTTTTTCTATTTCTACCCTTAATAAGCCCAAAAGTCCATCTTACCCTTCCTTATAGGCTTATGCTCTTTTATGCTCAAGTAATCTTCCAAAAATGTCCTTGAACATTCTTATTACATCAACACTTTGATTCAACTTATCCAAATCCTGCTAACCTTGACACTATCATAGTTAAAAAATTTACTCTATCTAAACTCCAAAATTTATTTAAATCATGCTTACTTTAAGAAAAATTTTCCAGGGTCCAACAATTCTCCCCTAAAGAATTTCGTCCTTGAAATTCTTACCTGAGGCCTTAAAAAGGTGAGGATACTTCTCCTTCATGGCTTCCAAAGGCTCCCATGTTGCCTCCTTGGTCGAATGGTTTCTCTATAAGACTTTAACTAGTTTCACAACTTTGTTTCTTAAAACCTTTTCCTTCAAAACGAAAATCTCCACTAGTTGCTCCTCATATGTCAAATCCTCCCTTAGCTGAACCTCAGAAGGTTGAACTATGTGTGAAGGATCCGACCGATACTTCCTCAACATCGATACGTGAAAGACATTGTGAATCTTAGCTAACTCCGGTGGCAAAACTAACTTATAGGCTAAAGGCCTAATCTTCTCAATGATCTCATAAGGGCCTATATATCTCGAGCTAAGCTTGCCCTTCTTACCAAATCCTTTCTATGGAGAAGCTCTAAGGAACACCCTGTCTCTAACTTCAAATTCCATTTCTTTTTTTATGTGCATCTGTGTAACTCTTCATTCTGTCCTGAACTGCTTTAAGTCTCTGTTTCACCAACTTAAACTTATCGACTGTAATTTGCACCAACTCAGGTCCTACAAGTCTCCTCTCACCTTCCTCATCCCAACAAATAGGAGTTCTACACCTCCTACCATAAAGAGCTTCATATGGTGCCATCTGAATTCCCGAGTGGTACGAATTATTATAGGCAAATTCGATTAAAAGCAAATGATCATCCCATGAGCCTTTGAAGTCCATAACACAAGCTCTTAACATTGCCTCCAATGTCTATATTGTCCTTTCTGATTGACCATCAGTCTGTGGATGGAAAGTTGTGCTGAAATGCAACTTTTTTCCCAAAGTTTCTTGTAAACTTCCCCAGAACTTGGAAGTGAACCTGGGGTCTCTATCTGAGACTATCGAACTTGGAATTCCATGAAGTCTGATTATCTCATCTATGTATTTCTTGGCTAATTCACTCAATGAATCAGTCTATTTAATTGGCAAGAAATGAGCAAATTTGGTTAACCTATCCACAATCACCTATATGGCATCGTGTTTCCTAATGGTTCTTGGCAATCCCATCAAGAAATCCATAGTAATCCTTTCCCACTTCCATTCCGGAATAGGCAAAGGTGTAAGCTTACCTGAAGGTGCCTGGTGCTCAGCCTTGACTTGCTGGCACACTATACATTTACTAGCATACTCTACAATATCCTTCGTCATTCCCTTCCACCAAAATTATTCTTTCAAATCTCTATATATTCTCGTACTCCCCGGGTGCATTGCATAAGGAGCATTGTGCGCCTCGTCAAAAATCTCATCTTTCAACTCTAGTAAGTCCGGAACACACAACATGTTACCTACCACCAGCAGTCCATCTTTTCTTGTCGCTATTTCCGAAGGTTTACCAAGCTTAATCTCTTCTCTGATCTTGCTCAAGTACTCATCCTGTTCATATAATTCCTTAATCTTTTCATTCAATACTGGCCTTACTCTAAAGTTAGCCAATATGCAATCCGATTCAGTCTGTGTCAATGTCACTCTGAGTTTGGCTAATTCCTTCAACAAAGGAAGATACACTGTCTCCACATGTGCCATAGTCGATTTCCTACTTAGTGCATCCGCTACTACATTAGCTTCCCCGGGTGATTATCAATCATTAAATCATAATCCTTTAACAGCTCTAACCATCTTCTCTGTCTCAAATTCAACTCTTTCTGGCTCATTAAGTACTTAAGACTCTTATGGACTGTAAACACCCTAGTAGTGACCCCATATAAATAGTGTCTCCAAATTTTCAACGCAAAAATTATGGCAACCAACTCCAAGTCATGCATCGGATAATTCATCTCATAAGGCTTCAATTGCCTAAAAGCATAAGCAATCACCTTATCCCCTTGCATCAATACACAACCCAATCCCTTCTGTGAGGCATCACTATAGACTACATATCCGTCATTACCCGAAGGCAATACAAAAACCGGTGCACTCGTCAATCGGTGCTTAAGTTCCTTAAAGCTTATCTGACATTCGTCTGTCCACACAAACTTCTGATTCTTCCTGGTCAATTTGGTAAGTGGAGCTGCTATCATGGAAAAGCCCTCCAAGAACCTCCGGTAGTATCCAGCTAAACCCAAGAAACTCCTCACTTCTGTTGTATTCTTAGGTACTTCTCATTTCACAACTGCTTCTATCTTCCTCGGATCTACATGTACCCCGTGCTCTGAAATCACATGCCCAAGAAACACTACTTTTCTTAGCCAAAATTCACATTTGTCGAATTTGGCATACAACTCATTCTTTCTCAGAGTCTCCAGGGCAATCCTCAAATGTTCCTCATGCTCCATATCACTCTTAGAATAAACCAATATGTCATCAATGAAGACAATGACAAATTAGTCTAGGAAGGACTTAAAGACTCGATTCATCAAGTCCATGAAAGCTGCAGGTGCATTTGTCAACCCAAACGGCATGACCAAGAACTCAAAGTAGTCATATCGTGTTCTAAAAGCAGTCTTTGACACATCGGACTCCTTTATCCTCAACTTATGATAACCCGATCTCAAATCTATCTTAGAAAAGGCCCTTGCCCCTTGTAACTGATCAAACAAATCATCTATGAGTGGAACCGGATATCTTTTCTTGACAGTGGCATGGTTAAGCTTCCTATAATCCACACACATTCTCAAGGATCCGTCTTTCTTCTTTACGAAAAGGACCGGAGCTCCCCAAGGCGAAGAGCTCGGCCTTATATGCCCTTTCTCCAACAACTCCTCTAGTTGCTTCTTAAGCTCCTTCAATTCTGCCGGAGCCATTCGATAAGGTGGAATTGAGATCAGCATTGTGCCCGGAAGAAGGTCAATGGGAAATTCGATTTCCTTAGGTGGTGGTAGTCCCGGTAACTCTTTGGGAAAGACATCCGGGAATTCCTTGACTACTGGCATTTCGTCGAACTTCCCTCTATCTGCCCGCGTGTCTACCACATAGGCCAAAAATGCTTCACACCCTTTCCTCATCATTTTCTCTTCCATCAAAGCTGAAACAATTCTCGATGAGCTAAATTTTCTGTCTCCTATTAACCTCACCTTTCTTCCATCACCTAACTCAAACTCCACTGTTTTCTGTTTGCAATCTAAGTTGGCATTATACTTCTCTAGGGCATCCATACCCAAAATCACATCTAAACCTCCCATCTTCAATGGCATTAAATCCACCACTAAGTGTTCCCCACTAATACATATCTTACACTCTCTATACACTTGACTAATGACAATATGCTGGCCGATTGAGTACTCAATATCAAAGGAGTATCTAATGGCCTCACATCTTTACCAAACATAGTTCTACTCGATGAAACAAAGGAGTGGGTAGAACTCGGATCAATCAAAACAATCACATCATCATCAAATAATTTCATCATACCAATCACCACTTCTGGAGCAGTCTCTGCATCCTCCCATGTCAATGCAAACACTCTAACTGGTGCTTGCCCCCTTGGTCTTCCTGGAGGGTTCACTCTCCTTACTGGATCAGAGCTGCCAGCTTCAGTTGCAGTCTTTTGCCCCACTGCCTCAGTTCTCATCGAAGCTTGCATCTTTGCTCCCTCTCTTCTTGCATACCGTGGACACTTTCTAGCCATGTTCCCCTTCTCACCACATTTGAAACAAGCTCCTGTTAACCTGTAGCACTCTCCCTTATGAAACTTGCCACAATGGTCGCACGTAGGGATGGATGACTTGTCCCCTTCTCCCCTTCTACTACCTCCCACTGTTGAGGCTTAATGGGAAACAGTAGAAGTCCTCATTGGTTGAGAACTGCTTACACCACTGCTCCTCTCCTCAGACTGTACAGGGAAAGGCCTAGCACTCCTTTCTAGCGTAGGGGTACTAGTACTACCTCCCCGCTTGAACTGCTCTCTTCCCTTTCTTTTTTTATTCATGGCACTCTTTATATTCTCTACGTTCTCAACCCTCAATGCCGTCTCAACTAGCTGTTGAAAATCACAAAAATTCTGCACCACCACTTTCTCTCTGATGGCTAGATGCAAACCCGATTCAAACTTACGGCACTTGGCTGCCTCACTCATCATCAGCTCAGCTACATACCGAGATAGTTGTGTAAACCGGCGCTCATACTCACTCACCGTCATCTCCCTCTGGGTGGGACTCAGAAACTCCATCTGCTTCTGTTGAATATACACCTCAGACAGGTACTTCTTCTTATACACTGCTAAGAAGTCTTTCTATGCCAACACTGGCACAATCTCCCACCAATCTAGAGCATCTCCCTGAAGCAAACTAGCAGTATACACCACCTTCTCATCATCCTCACACTTCATATGATCTAATATCCTTTCGGTCTTTCTCAACCAGGTCTCGGCTTCTTCTGGATCCGTTGTCCCATAAAAATCTACTACCCCATACTTCCTAAGCTTGTCAAACTGTTTCCCTTTCTTAGCTAGGGCCAGAGCAAAAGGTTGTGGCATCTAGCCCATGGCCTAAGCAAATGCCTGAAACATCCTCGGATCCAACGGAGCAGGCACTTACTCTTATGAAAGAGGAGACTCTCGCGACTGTGACTGGGTGGGCTCACTACCTTGCCCTACCGAAGCCTTAGCATTTTCTGGGGCTATAGATTCATCAACACTCTCCTCCCTTGGTGGAGAGTCAAGTGCAATTGATCCTTGCAATACTCCTCGTGTCCTTCTACGAGGTGGCATCTTACTCCTTCAATGCAAACACTAACTATTAGCTTACAATTGATCTTAATTCTATATCCCTACATGCATGCATGATGTGCATGTTATTTAATGCAATCAATCAGTTTAACAATGCAACCCGTGCCCACATAACCTAACACTTTATCTTACTATGCATACTAAGCCTAGGAAAAACCTAGGGCTCTGATACCACAAGATGTTGAGCCCCGTTTACGATGCCCAACAATCGAACCGGAGCCAAATGAGACCAAACAGAAATAAGACGAAGTAGAAATCAAAGACGAAGGAAAAACTAAGACGGAACATTCTAAGACGAAGCGTCTTAGTTACAAAACTAAGACGATAGAAACTACGACGCAAAACTAAGACGAAGCAAAAATGAGACGAAACAGAAATAAGACGGAACAGAAATAAAACAAAGAAGAAATCTAAGAAGAAGGAAAAACTAAGACGGAACATTCTAAGACGAAGCGTCTTAGTTACAAAACTAAGACATAGAAACTAAGATGCAAAACTAAGACGAAGCAAAAATGAGACGGAACAGAAATAAGACGAAGTAGAAATCTAAGACAAAGGAAAAACTAAGACGAAACATTCTAAGACAAAGCGTCTTAGTTACAAAATAAGACGATAAAACCTAAGACGCAAAACTAAGAAGAAGCAAAAATGAGACGAAACAGAAATAAGACAGAACAGAAATAAGACGAAGCAAAAATCTAAGATGAAGAAAAAACTAAGATGGATCATTCTAAGACGAAGCATCTTAGTTACAAAACTAAGACGATAGAAACTAAGACGCAAAACTAAGACGAAACAGAAATAAGATGGAACAGAAATAAGACGGAGCAGAAATCTAAGACGAAGGAAAAACTAAGACGGAACATTCTAAGACGAAGCGTCTTAGTTACAAAACTAAGCCGATAGAAACTAAGACGCAAAACTAAGATGAAGCAAAAATGAGATGAAACGAAAATAAGACGGAACAGAAATAAGACGAAGCAGAAATCTAAGACAAAGGAAAAACTAAGACAAAACATTTTAAGACAAAGCGTCTTAGTTACAAAACTAAGACGATAGAAACTAAGACGCAAAACTAAGACGAAGCAAAAATGAGACAAAACAAAAATAAGATGGAACAGAAATAAGACGAAACGGAGGTCAAACTAAGATGCAATAAAAGTTAAACTAAGGCAATGCGTCTTAGGTCTGAAACTAAGACGAAAGAAAACTAAGACGGTGCTGACGTCATACTAAGATGCAAAACTAAGACGATGCGTCTTAGGTACCAAAACTAAGACGAAAGAAGACTAAAACGAAGCAGACCCGATCAAACTAAGACGATAGAAGTCAAACTAAGACGCAAAATTAAGACGATGCATCTTAGGTACCCAAAACTAAGATGAAGCGAAGTTGATTTGTCTGATCCAACTTAGATATTCTAGATTTTTCTCCAAGCGCTTGAACTCGAATTCTACCCTTATAACAGGCTCGAAATATGGAATGCAAAATAAAACTTGGAAAAAGAGATCATAGGTAGAAGAAATCATATTCCCTTTATAGCACTAACCACAATTTGAATTCAGCTTTAATTACAATTCAACATGCTCATCAAAAGCTCAATACAATTACATATGGATGCTCAATGTTTGATATGCTTATAAAGTTATCCAAGGCTACTAACTTAATACAAAAGACGCCTAACTAGCTCGGAGTATCCAATTGCCCTTTGAGAATCATTGATTTTCTCGATCTGCACCTAAGAAGGAAGTGGTGGGGTGAGCTATGCAGCTCAGTGGCTAACATGTTTATAGCCATCGCAATTGACCAAAATCAAGCATCAATTTAAACATTCATCAAAATTTTGCTCCATCACATAACACTCAACATGCTTCATGCTTGATCATTTAAAGATGCAATGCACAACAAACGGCTCG
>JAOTAX010049495.1:0-10448 GCA_025629825.1 Erythroxylum guanchezii | reverse complement strand
TTGCTGGACAGAGGTAAATTTTCTTGCAAGAAAGTTTAAAGGTTCAGGAGTCAAAATGGTGAGTCCCATAGTGCATTGGAATTATTCGAGTGAAATCGAAAGAACGGTATTGGGTGATTCAAGGAAGAAGCATATGTACCCGATAAAAGTGATTGAGCAAATGAATTGGTGAGCAAAGAAATTAAACAATCGAAGCTAGACATTCTAGTAGGAATACGCGGGAGTGGGGTGTTACATGTTTTGACCCCGAAAACGACAAATTTTGAATTTTTGGTCTTTATGAAATTTTAGCCCTAGATGTCTACTTTCTAATCGTGCAAAAATGAAGTCAATCCGACATCTATAGAGAGAGTTATGGCGTTTGTGCCAAAGTATGTTTAATAGGAGTAAAGTCATGAACAAGTTGGATTCGTTTGGCCATAACTCCTTCGTCCGAGCTCCAATTGAGGTGATTCTTGAAGCGTTGGATTCCTAAGATGTTTTTCTACCAATCCATTAAAATTGATAGCTTTTGGAGTCAAATCCAAAAAGTTTGACATAAAGAAATTAAGGGGTCGGTTTGGAAAACTTGATCGGACTATGAATATGCTTTGGATTTTTAAGCATATCTTGAGCTATAGAGTTCCGATTGAGTCGGTTTTTGTTTCTAAATGAACTAGAGACTAAGGGTTACCATTTGGAAGAAGTCAATTGTGATTTTTGTGATTCTGTTGTGTGGTCTTGCCTTTACGGCTTAAGATGTTATGTGAACAATGTGAACCGTTGATGGCTAATGAGGGTACTTTGAATTAACCCTAACAAGGAAACCCGTTTAGGCTTTTTGAGGATTAAATGAATTCAATTTTGGATCGATTGTTGGGCCTTATTTAAGAAATAAGCTTAGGCTTTATAAGGACTACATGAATTAATCCTACAGGGTAAGACGTACGTGTTTCATGATTCCGAAGAGTGTTGAAAAAAAATAATGAGTAATGAAGAACATCACGTTTCATGATTTCGCTCAAGAGGTTAGATTTCGGACTCAAGCGGGATCCAACATAGGAGGTATCAGAGCAAGGGTTGGGTTCCGGAAACAGTGCCCAACATGTATGGTATCAGAGCAAGATGATGAATCGTTTTCGGATCGATAGTTGGCTTCTGGAAGCAGGATCCAACATACCATATGCCAAATTAACTATCCCCTAGAAGAAGGCAATCAACTGAATTCATAGCAAATGCAAACAAGGGCTGAATCCTAATTGAGCATAGAAACAATGACTCTCATGCTACTAAATCCCAAAATTTACTAAAGAAAACCAAAAAAACAACAATATGAAATGTTGAAAGAGATTGATAAGCAACAAATATGATTCAAAGTCCAAGAAAAATATGTCTTAGATCAAGAAGGGGCACAAAGAGCTGGCATAACAAAAGAAGGTTAAAGGGGTCTAGTAACCATTAGGGCAGACCTCGAATTACAACAACTTACAAGTGATGATGGGATTTAGGTTTAATATATTGAATATGTACTTGCAGGTAAGGTGATTAATTCACTAGAAGGAGGAAAATGATGGTAGTGATAGATGGTGGTTTTGGTTGAAGTTTGGTGACTAGGTTGTGGTGTTTAAGTTGTGGATTTATGATTTTCATTCTTAAATTCCCAAACTAATTCATGGTTATAATTTTTAGGGATCCATGTCAGTCATCTTTGTGGCTATCATGGCCTCCAAATTAAAAAATTACTAAGTCAACAAAAACTATACAACCTTGGCATTTTTTTCAATTTAAAGATCATTTTATATTATTTTCAAAATGTTATGGCCTTTTTTTATACATTGCCAATTGTTAGGATCTGTAACTTTGATGCAAACTTCAAAGAGTAAAACATATATTCAGCCAAATATTTATACAATTCATCTTTTCATTTTCTATTTCTTTATTCCTTATGTTACTAAATTTAGGTAGTTAATGGAGTTTATCCGCACCTTGAAAGATTTTATGTTAGTTTTAGTATTAGTGGGTATCTATCAATCTCCTAGACATATGAAAAAATAATTAATTTAAAAGATCAAAAGTTTGAAATAAATTGTTCTTTTTGGTAAAAAAAATATTATCTTAAAATGGAGCTATTATATGATTCATCATTTCTCTGTCAACTGTGTTTAGATTAGGAGAAATTTATTATGGTTTATACCCTACAACTAATCAATTGGTTATATATATAAAATGATTAATTAAATATATTATTTAACTTATGTATATCTATTTAGTCAATTAACATATAAAATAAAGTTTATAGAGTAAATATACTTTTCAAATAAAATTATGATAATATTATAAGTATAAGATTCTTGTTGAATTTATATATTATCTCTAAATTGTTCTTGTAGTTGCTCATTATTGTTTATTAAGATTGAACATTAATAAAACAAGAACACTAGTACACATTATATTTTTTTCCTTATGAAAGAAGAAATTGATCTCATAGACTAAAGTATAGAGATACTTAAATAAATATGATGGTCCTTGTTAGAAATCAAGTTTATTGAACTATCCCAATATAAGAATTTTATATAAAACAATGCTTATGTGTCTGTTAAAATTCTCATTGTCGTGATTGTATAAGTGATTAATTGACTTGAGATCTCTAAAGATTCTCAATAATAATTGTTATATCTTAATACTACTTAGGACGTATCTTAGTTAATGATAACTTGATTGGTAGTCAGCAAATATATATGAACTATATAGAGGTAGCTAAGCGACTAATATATGATTCTTCACCTTAAAGTAATTAGGAAGAATGTTTTATTATTCTCAATTAGTATCAATTTAAAGAAATTAAACTTTAAAAATAGTTTTAAAATAGCATTAGTTACCATTATTGGAGAGCTAATACAACTCGACTAAAATAAAGTAGACATTAGTTCTATATTTTATGTCCAGTCAAAATATGGTATGATGAAATAATCTAATTATATAGAAAGATCATGAATGAAAATTTTAGTCAAAACCATGTTGATATTCTTAATATTTAGATAGTTGTAATATGTTGTTAGATATCAATCTTAATATATGAATATAAATTATTAAATTGGAGAATCAAAGATAAATTAAAATAATAAATTTCATTTATGATTATAATTTATATCTATTTTTAACAAGTTAAGAACTTATTAGACCATACATGAATAACGGTTAAACAGAGAAAAATTAATCAATTTACAATTAATTGTAAAATTTAGGAAACTTAGGCACTAACACTTTACGAGATCCACCACTTTGCTAATACCCTAAAATCTCAAACTCCCACCATATAGAGCGAGAAACTCCTCCCTCTCTCTAACAACCATCACCTTGCCACTAACACTTTTCGTTCTCTCCTCCAGATTTCGGCCTCCTCTTAACCAACATCCGGTCTAGTTGCTCACCAGATCCACTACTTCCGATCACCCCCTCCTCTCTTTGTCTCTCAAATTTGAACCTCCTTCCCATCTCTCCTTTGAGGCCTCCCCACTAAAGGTACCTTTGTCTTTCCACATTTCCCTTTTCTGCACCTTTTCCCACCAACCCTCCTTTTTACTGTTATTGAGCAATCTTCTCTGTCCTTTCATCTGAAACACTGCTCTTTTTTTGTTTTTTTCCATACTTAGCTTCTCCCTCCATAATGACTAACATTTCCCTCACCCAAAACACCGATTTTCCTCCTTTTCCCTCTAAGGCTTCCCTATCTTCGCCTACCTCTCTATTCCCCCTTCTTCAACCAAACCTTCGGACTCATCCCCAGCCCCTCCTTTTGTTCCTAAAACTTGGAAACAAGTTGTTGGTGATACTTGTCCCACGCACCTAACTTACCCCTCTTGTGGACATGGATGGTAAACTTGTTGTTTGTCCCAATATTGCAATCCTCCAGGATGGCGCAAACAGTTGGAAATCTACCATAGTTGGATTTTTCTATGAGCAACGCCCATCCTTTCCTTTGATATCGAGATGGGCTCATAAATACTAGAAAAATAAGGGTCTAACGGATGTACTCCTCTCTGAAGACAGGTTGGTTCTTTTCACCTTCTCCACCTCAGTTGCTGCTCACAAGATCCTTAAAGAAGGTCTATAGCACTTCAGGAATCAACCTATTTTCCTGTAGATATGGCAGTCGGGCTTAAAGCTAGATATCATTAAGATTACAAACATGCCACTATGGATTAATTTTCATAACATTCCTCTTGAATATTGGTCTACCCACGGATTGAGCTCCTTTGCTAGTTTCACTGGGAAGCCATTATATCTGGATGAACCTACAGCTACAAAGAAACATATTGGCTATGCCCGAATTTGTATGAGCATTGATATCTCTAAGGAACTCCCAATAGAAATCCCTATCGTGCACTTTGGAGAGGATCGTAAATTATGGAAAGACAGCATTCCATCTCCTATCACTAGAGACCTCTTCTAAAATCTCAGGACAAAATCTGGAAACCTACAAGGAGGTTATTTATGACTGGAATTTATCAGGAACTCATGAGCCTTGAAGAAGACAAATAGAGCATGAAAAAACAAGATCACGTAGCAACTACCCAAGCTAATATAGAACCTTCCCAGACCTCTCCCACAATAACTACTCATTCAATTGACCAGCTGCTTATGGAACCATTAGAAACTAGTTCTGAAATTCATATTACTATTGCACCTCATTCAATTTACCAGCCGCTTATGGAACCATTAGAACCTAGTTATGAAACTCATATTACTACTGCACCCCACAGCCCCCCACTAGCTTGAATGCAACAGACCTCCACTCTGCTGATAAATCTAATACACTAGACTCTCAAGCGAACGTCTTGGTTAACTCTGATATTATCCCTGGGACTAATTCAGGTGAGACCTATCCTAGCACTTCTTTAATTGTTGAACATGTGCACAATTGTGCTGCAACAAAACCAACCTTGAACACTATAACAACACCTTCAAATGGTCCACAACATAGAATGATAGAATTGAAATACCCCAACAACTTCCATAGTGTTGTACGCAAGAAATCCCAGCAGAGCAAAGGAAGAAGCTCCAAAACCATCTCTCCCTAATATCCATCTTAACCTGGAATGTACATGGAATAAATTGGCCCTCAAAACTCTCAGCCTTAGAGGATTTTGTATGGCGTGAAAAGCCTCTCATTGTTGCCTTACTTGAAACCAAACTCAGAGTAGATAAACTCGACAAGCTCAAAATTTTGGGCCTTATTTGGAACATGATTTCCAACCACAACCACCATGCTTTTGGACGGATAATCATCTGTTACAAAAATTACAAACATCAAAGTTGACCCACTGGATTCCATTGACCAATCTATCCACCTTGATGTCTCCTTCATATGGGAACATATTGACCTCAACCTCTCCTTCATTTATACTAGCAATTTTGGATTCCAGAGATGTCTTTTATTGAACAACCTCCGACATCTCAACAATTCTATCTCCAAGCCTTGGCTGATCCGTGGAGATTTCAATTCCACTTTATATGCCTCAAAAGCCCAAGGCCATGCAAACCTGAAAAATTATTCAGTTGATTTCAAGGATTATGTTGACACCATTGGAGTGGCAGATCTTAAACAGGTTGGCCACCTTTATACATGGTTTAACAAACAAAATTCGAACTAGTTTATTCGCAAGAAACTTGATCAAGCTCTAGTTAATGACATTTGGTTGGACCGTTTTCCTCAAAGCATTGCCTCCTTTATGGACCCCTTATTTTCATATCACACACCTATCTTAGTTACCAACCTCTTCCAATAGACTGCCCAATGTTTTCCCTTCAGATTCAATAACTATCTTACTGACGAACCTGAATTTGAGGAGGCTTGTAAGGAAGCAGCAGAACTCCACATTGTGGGTACACGCCAGTACCATTGTTTATGTAAGCTCAAATACATCAAAACAGAAATCAAGGCATTGAATTCTCAGAAGCGCTCCACAATCCAGGCAATAGAATCCACCAGGTGAGAGTTGGAATATATTCAAAATCAGAATTCTTCTTTACCACTTGATTAGACAAGGAAAATTAGCTCTCGCTAACTACATGCATGCAATAAAAGATCATTCATCTATCCTTTAACAACGGGCTCGAATACATTGGCTTAAAGATGGAGACAGATGCACTAACTTCTTCTTTAACACAATCCTACCCAGGAAAAACCATAATAAGCTCTACTCCATTAAGTCTCAGAAGGGCATTCTCCTTCGCAAGCCTCAGGACATACAAGTTGAAGCTATCATCTACTTCTCCTCCCTTCTGTGCACTGCTAGTCCCTCAAACATCTCACTCACTGATCTGCAATAGCTCAATCTCCCACAAATTTCCTCACTTGATTTTACTTACTTAATCAAACCAATTGAGGATCTTGAGATTAAACAATTAGTCTTCGGTATGGACCCTAAGAAAGCACCTCGGCCAGATGGTTTTAATGGGTATTACTACCAAAAATCTTGGCATATCATAAGAAGCTTCATTAAAGATGTAGTCTGTGAGTTTTCTTTCAAATGGTATCCTCCTTAAAGAAAATAACTGCACCTTCTTGTGCCAAATTCCTAAAGGCCCTAATGCTTCCACCTTTGAGGATTACCGACCTATCTTATGCACCAGCTTCTTGTACAAAATAATATCCAAAATCCTAGCCAATCGCTTGAAGACATTCCTTAGTCCTTTGATTAATGACAACTAGTGAGCTTTTATAAAGGATAGACATATCGGGGACAATGTCCTAATTGTACAAGAACTTTTGAAGGGATATTCTCAAATTCACAGCCTCCAAATTGCATAATGAAGATTAATTTTTGCAAGGCTTTTGATAGCATCAATTGGGATTTTATGTGGAAAATAATTACAGCTTACGGTTTCCCTCTCCAGTTCATCAGGTGGATCAAAGAATGTGTCTCAACTACTTCCTTTTCTATCCTCATCAATGGTAGCCCTATAAAATGCTTCCAAGTTGTGTGAGGACTCAGACAGGGGGATCCCTTATCCCCTATCTCTTTATCCTAAGCATGGAGATCCTTAATGTAATCATCAAGCATGAAGTCCAACAACGACCACATTTCAGCTATCACACGAAATGTAAAAAACTTGCATTAACTAATCTCTGCTTCATAGACAATTTGCTTCTTTTTTACAAGGCAAATATTGTCTTCATTGTCACTTATATGCAAGCTCTAGACATCTTCAAACTATATTCAGGGTTAGAGATTAATCCTCATAAGAGCCACTTCTATCTTTCCAAAGATGCAGCTCATATGCAAGACTCTATCACAAGAGTTATGGGCATGATGCATAAAACCCCTCTTATCCTATATCTTGGTTTACCAGTTTCTACAAAAAGACTTAACCATCTGGACTATCTACCACCCATCGAAAAGATCAAGAAGCGTGTTCAATCTTAGGTTAACAAATCCCTATCTTATGCTGGTAGAGTTTAGCTCATCCAATCTATCCTTAATGCAATGCACATATATTAGAGCTCCCACATGTTTCTAGGCCAAAGTGTCATTAAATCAATTGAAAGAATCCTTAAAATTTTCTTATGGAGTCATCGGAATGGCTCTTCAGGTGCAGCTAAAGATAAAAGGATGGATTTATATACCCCGAAAGATGAAGGTGGCCTCAACTTATGCCTCATCAAAATGACCAACCAATCATTAATTCTCAAGCAGTTTTGGTGGATCTTGATTGATAAAACATCCCTTTGGATTAAATGGTTACGTGCCTATTTCCTTAAAGGATCAAGTATTTAGGCAATACAATGATCTCCCTCAAATTCACTCTTTCTCAACAAACTTCTCCTGATTAGAGATATGGTCCAGCAGGAGGTGTCCAGCAAGATTGGCAATGGGAAACCAATCTTCTTTTGGTATGACAATTGGGCCAGCCAGGGACAATTGATCTCTTAGCTCCTACATCTTAGTGCCCCAATCCTCCCACTGCATACGAAGCTTCATTCCTTGATACAAGATAACTCAGCATTTCCCAAGTCGACTGCATCATCTACAGCCGAGCACACCTTCAAATCCTAAGGTCCCAGACACTTTTCTTTGGAAAGACAAACCAGTGCACCAAATTACTAATGAAGATATCATAAATATGTTACGGAGGAGAGTTAGCAAGGTCGACTGGCTCAAGATACTATGGTGCAAAAATTTAACACCGAGAATATCCTTTATTCTCTAGTTGACGGTCCAAAATAAACTTAATACTACTGATCGTTTGCCTTTCTTACAGGTTAACAAAACTTGCCCCATGTGTTTGGTAAATGAAGAATCTAGGAATCACCTGTTCTTTGAATGTCCTCTTACCAAAGATATCTGAAGCCACATTACTACAAAATGTCTATGGGTTGATTCGAGAGACTCCTTTACAGTCATACTCCATCGTCTCTTACACCAGAATCCTCACACACGAAATGATTAGCTGATTCACACCATAGCTCTCGGCGTCAATGTGTACAATATATGGCATGAAAGGAATCTCCGAAGATTTGCCGCCACACAAGTTTCCACTAAGACCTTGAAAGTTGTGATCCTCAGGAAATACAGGAGGTTATCTTTGTCCAAAATCTTCAACAAAGCAACATAAGACTAACCTCCTTGCTGAATCTATAATGCTATCTCCCCTCATTTAATCATTACAGCCAACTTGTCCTTCATTTTTGAGCCTGACACTTTTGCTAGTCAGGTTACTACCCTTTGTTGTTTATCTGCTCTGTAAAACTCTCTTATTAATTCATTTTCCTTTTTTCAAAAAAAATTAAGAAACTTTAAGATTTAATATAAGATATTTGATGAATAATAATCATTATTAGATATCGAATCTTTTTGGACCTAAATTATATTTAATTATTATTAGTTATAATTATAATTCAATTTAGTTGAAATTATAATACAATTAAATTAAATTACTAAAAAGCCTAAGCCTTATTTTAAATAGGCAGACATACACTCTACATAAGCTCACACTCTTAGCTTACGCTACTTTGCATTATTTATAGAGTTTTTTCAACTTGTTTGTGTATATCACATTTTATTATTAATCATGATATTAAATTAATATTATCTTGACTATCAAAAAATTATATACATTTTTTTAATTTTTCACCTACATATAGGATGAGATCTTGACTTAATTTTGAAAATTTTAGGTTGTAGGTTCCATATATTTAGAAGATCAAGAAAAAAATTAAAGCTATATATATATATAACATTGACGTCACAACCATTACTCTTTGATTACACACTAAATAAACATTTTGGTGTATGCAATAACTTGCAATTACATAATAAGATATGCAAAATGTCTTAGCTTAACACATAGAAAAAAAATTACTCATTTTGTTTTTGTAGTAAGTAGGTCATAAGAAATTAAATTCAAAAGGATCCATCCATTGAAACTGAGTCTCATATTATGTATCCTTAGGCTCGAAACTTAAGCTGAGATCAAATTATTCTTAGATATAGAATGAAGCTGATTTTAAGTTTGTTTAAATTAAAATGTACTCATTAATTTTATATCATATTAGAATTTTATAAATTTGTTATTTTTAACTAATCAATAAATTATAATCAAGTGATAAATTAGATATAACTAATAATTTCAGGTTTTAAGGTGCTTCCACTCATAACCATTCTTTTAATCTTCAAAATGAGCCACAATTGAATCGCAACTTGAACATAAAACTTTAAATTAATAAGCTTATAACACCAGTTGAACCATCAGCTGAAGAACCTTAAAGGAATATTACATTGATACTTTAGATGTAGAGCAAATTTAATTTTGGTCCAACATTCTGGTCCAATGCATCATAGTCTGAAGCTAAAACGTGCATGCATCCAATGAGAGAAATGACCATAAAGCTCTAAAAATAATTATAAATTATTTTACGTCACACTGCCAAATTATTAAGTTTTGTTGGATGTTAATTTTGCGTTAAAATTTTATATTACTCCACCTAATTTAATTCTGGTCCAATGCGTCATAGTCTGAAGCTAAAACGTGCATGCATCCAATGAGAGAAATGATCATAAAGCTTTAAAAATAATTATAAATTATTTTACGTCACACTGCCAAATTATTAAGTTTTGTTGGATGTTAATTTTGAGTTAAAATTTTATATTACTCCACCTAATTTAATTCTGGTCCAATGCGTCATAGTCTGAAGCTAAAACATGCATGCATCCAATGAGAGAAATGACCATAAAGTTTTAAAAATAATTATAAATTATTTTACGTCACACTGCCAAATTATTAAGTTTTGTTGGATGTTAATTTTGTTTTAACTTTAAATTATTTAAAAAATGTTAATATACTTTTAATAAAAAGATTACATGTAACCATCTTACCACAGATGTATACAAACGTTTTATTAATTCCAATGCACTAAAAGTCTAAAACACGTATATAATGTTAATTGAACAAGAACATATAGTCAA
>JAOTAX010049438.1:0-10451 GCA_025629825.1 Erythroxylum guanchezii | reverse complement strand
ACAAAAAATCACTCCAATTAATTTTTCAAACACAAATACCACATTGTTCACAACAAAATTTCATTTAGGCACAAATACCGGGAATGTCATGAATGCATGTACAATTATTTTTCATATGCAACAATTTCACTGTTCACAAATACCAGTATGCATGAAAATTTCTAATTAGTCCCAATCACTCTCATCCTTTTCTAAATTACTATTCTACCCTTTCCGTCGGGGGTGGGATGTTACACATATGTTTACAACACATGGAAGGAAAGAAACATTAGATTCTTAAAAAAGGTTGAAAGTATCAAAGACCAAGTTTTACTAGAGCTTATTCAGTGGATAAGGAAACAACTAATGCTAAATAAAGTTGTGAGAAGGTGTAGTGTCTCAATTGTTTCCACCTAGAGAATGGATCCAAATTAGACATAACTTAAAATTTGAAACTAAAGATCCACATCTCCTTTCATGAACTAATCTTTGAGTTGCTTATACTTTTAAACTTTAGCCTCCTGTTCTTAATGATAGTCCTATGATTAGTGCACGATCTAAGTAATACTTCTTAGCTTAATGGTTTATCATAAATTATACTCTATAATAGTGAGGCCTCTATTTGAAGGTCGTTATTCTTTGTTGTATTACATTTTTATTATTTCCATTTTTATTATTTTTATTATCATAAAAATGAGTTGAAATATCCTTAGTATAATAAGTGTATTATCTCTTGTATGCAAAGAAATTATGATATCTCTTGTATGCGAAGAGAGTGTGTTATATCTTGTTATAAGTTTTTTAATAGTTGAATCTATTATGTATTATATGAGTTTAGTGTCTCTTCTGAGTTTTAAAAGACTAACATCTCTTGAATAAATTGTATTTGACTTCCTTTTTACTTGTGAAAAAAAGTAATTAGTATAGTTGAAAATTACCTAAAGATATTTAAGGAGTGATAAAATAAAATGGTGCATAAATGTTATAAACTTAACTTATCAATCTCTTCTCTATTTCTTATTTGATTAATTTTTAAAATAAGGCATTGTGAATATACTTGGCTATAGATCTACTATGACAAGTAAATAGTAAAAGGATGATATTCTTTCATAATTAATAAATTTTATCTTCATATCTAACCTATTTTATGTAAGTCGTGAAGTGTTTATGAGTAGGTATAAATTGTACTGATAAAATTGGTCTTCTAAGTCTAAGATAAAAACTAAGTCTAATTCTTATTCATTAAGATTTAAATTATATTTAGATAATAGATAATGATAGGAAGAGATTAAAATTAAGTAGTATAGCCCTATTTATACTCTCACTTTTAGAAGTTTGATCTAAAAATAAGTTTTAAATTTAAAGCCAAACCTAAATTAAAGAAAACTTATACTATGAACTTATTCACTTTTACTTCTATATTTTATAAGTACATCTTTTTTTTGTATTTAAATGCTTAAATTTTGACAATACATTAAAATGATAATTTTGTTAAATGTTATTTTCTATTTAAGTTCTAACCTAACTAATTGTTATAAAACTTTGATAATTCTTGCCTTAAATGAGTTATATATATATATATATATTTGTCTTATTGCCCTTTGTTCTAGATTCCATTTAGTTTTTAGCTAATCTTGATGTCTTTCTCTTTCGTTCTTGCTTTCCCCTCACCTTTGATGCATTCTTTGAACATACGTGGGACTTTTCATAACCTTTTGGGTTTTTATATTAAACGAATGGTATGTAAAATTTCAACTCTTGGGTTTTTTATATTAAGTGAATGGTATTCAAAATTTCATCTATCTCCTCCATTTGCCTTCTCGTTTAGCATGAATTCAAAAGCTCAACTAGATCCTAACAAGGATCCTATAGCCTTTCCTCCTCTCCCTTTTGGCTCAAAATCACTATCCTTATCTATAACTCCAAATCCTTCTCTTCATATTTTTATCATCAAATTTATCCCTATTATCATGCCTCCCCATATTTCTTAGATATAACTCCTGCTAAATTCTTACTCGTTCTCTAAATCCCTTTTCCCCCTCTATTGCGGCTCTTGAAAGTTTTGAACCTCAAAAGACTAAACCTACTTAGTGTAAAGTAATTGGGTACCCCTCACCTATAAGTTACATTTCATTCCTGCTTCATTATATGGAATTAGCATTGAGTCTCCTCCTATAGAAGTTAAAGAGGTTGGTGCGAATAAAAGGTTATTTTCATTAGTTGATTTCTATATGGATAAGAGACTAGCTTTTATGGTTACATCTGATTGGGCTCATCAATAATAGAAGATGGGGTTACAGGAGTTTTTCATCAATGATGATAATCTTTTCATCTTCAAGTTTAATTAATAAGCTTATGAATATAGAATTCTTGAGGCTAAACCTTAGAATATAAACAATAAGCTTATTTTTAAGTAAAAATATAAATCTAGCCTTCATATGGAGAAATTAAGGAAGAAACATGTTCATATCAAAATCAATATCCATAATGTCCCACTAGAATATTTGTCAACATGAGGATTAAGCCATTTGGCATGTAAATATGCATAGATGAGGCAATCCACGAAATGAATAGGATATACAAGGTTATATATGGAGGGCATCATTAACTTGTTAAACTTAGGGGAAGCCTTCTTGGTAACTATAAGGGTAAATAGATCAATGAGATCTCATGCCACCCTTTGATGTCTATCCTAAAATGGAATGTAATAGGGCTCAATAACCTTAAGTAGAAATAGGTATTATGTGATTATCATTTATCAATAAAGCTTATTGATAGGATTGAATTATCTTATATTATCTTATATATTTTCATGTGATTTTAATCCTACTTCCAAGATAAAATGCTTAATTTGTGTTTACTACTAGGTTAGATATGTTGATATATATTTGAGACCAAAAAGGTAAGATTTTAAAGCAAATAGAGACACAAATGTTTAATAAGAAAAAGGCGACATAAAACAAAAATGAAGACAACAACATTTAAGCTTGGAGCTTTCCTTGATTTGTTGACAAGTGGTGGCCTTAAAGCATAAACAAAGCTGAAAGGCCTTCCATAACGTGAAAAGAAAATGAAGAGTGGGCTTTCTTTGACAAGTGTTCCGCTAACTTGACAAATTATAAATCAAAGAAGCCTTGCATGGAGAGGACGACAACATTACTTGGCTACGCGGAGAGCTTTCTCCATAAGAAGACAAAATTATTAAAAGCATTTGAAGAGCTTGCAAAAACGACGTGCTCGTGGAGGACAGCCCAAGCCAAAAACGACGCAGCGTCTATATATTGCGTTTAAGCAGCAACTATGCGTTTTGAAATAAAACAGACATGGAGAAGGCAATAGCGAGGAGCACGGAGGTTATAAGTGAGGAATAAAAATGCTACAGGACAAAAAATCAATATGGAAGGTAGGCGTGAAATGCATGCGTTTTAATGCATGCGTTGTGCATCTGGAAGGGGTGTGACCCAACATGAAGGAGCAAGGTTTTAAATGAGTGGCAAAAATTAAATTGTCACGTCACGAACTACAGTGGAGGCTACAGAAATAAATCAATAGAGAGGGCTTGAGAGGGTCTGCGTTTAACTCATTTTTCTGCGTTAAAAGCAGACGAAGGAGAGCTTGGCGTGGGGCATACAGGCAGCGCAGAACAGTGAGAAGCAATACTGCAGGGGCTTTTGTGCGTGAATAGTGTAAAACTCCAATATTAAATCGTTACATCATGAACATGTTACCTGTTGAGCCTAATGAGAGGATTTTAGCACTATTTCTATTCAGTTACAACGGAAGGGACACGTGTCATTTTTTCATTTGTTCATTCGTTATTTCTATTTTTCTATAGATATAAACACTATTCGTTGTATTTGTTATTTTTTTTATCTTAGTTAATGAAATGAAAGCTTGATCCCTTGTGATCTTTGGGCACTTCGAATCCGAATTGCAACATTGGTATCAGAGCTACTGATTCTAGGCCATGACGAAAACGGCGATGGAGACTCGTTCATAGGATTTGGAACGACGAGTGGAGGCGATGATTCACGAGGTGGAACAGAATCAGGAGGCCTTGAAAACCCATGCTGATGCATGGTTTGAGGAGCTGGCGACTTTGATCAGAGGTCTCAGTATTTAGCAGTAGCGTCGAGTTGCGGAGGAGCAGCAAAACTCGAGTGGGCGATCGGAAACCTCGATCAATGCAGTGAAGACGAATTGGGGCAAGTCAACTCGACTGGAATTTCCCAAATTCGTGGGGGAAGGTTTTGATGGGTGGTTGCTTCGTGCCGAATACTTCTTCGAAGTTGCTGATGTGGCGTTAGAGGAGAGAGTGAAGATTGCTGCCCTGCACCTTGACGGCAAGGCATTACAGTGGCATCAAGGATTCATTTCTTTGAAGGGATCGGTGATCTATGATGACTGGACTGGTTATGTGAAGGCACTGTCAGCTCGTTTTGGATCAAAAGCCTTTGACGATCCTCTGTCAGAGCTGAGAAATCTTCAGCAGGTAAGCTCTCTACAAGAATATTTAGATGCATTTGATGAGTTGTACCCACGCGCTGGTATTCGTGAGGATCAGGCTCTAAGTTTTTTCTTATCTGGATTGGTTGATGAACTTCAAATGTCTGTTAGAATGTTTCGCCCTACGACGTTAGCAGATGCTTTTGCCTTAGCTAAGTTGCAGGAACTCACAGTGGCCGCCATTCAAAACAAACCAAAGCCAACCTACAAGCCTAGTTCCTTTGTCCCACATGTGACCCAAAAGGCTGTTACAGTTATTACCACACCATATAAAGCTCCTAGTCAACTACCAACCAAAGAACCTAACTCTGTTACCTGTCCAAACAACTTTACACCAGGTTCTCATACTGAAAGAATCACAAGCAAGGAAATGGATGAAAAACGGGCCAAGGGATTGTGCTTTTGGTGTGATGAAAAGTACACTTCCAATCATCACTGTAAGAAGAAAAGAGTTTATGTGATGCAATTGCTGCCTGAGGATGATGATGAAGAGGAGGAGTCAGTGGTGGAGGAGGACCAGGGAAGTGCAGCCGATGTTCAGCTCTCATTGCATGCTATGTTGGGCTTGGAGGGGTCTCAAACTATGAGAATCCGAGGAGAATGCCAGGGAAGGAAGTTGAGGATACTGGTGGACACAGGCAACATTCAAACTTCCTGAGTGCTAAGGTTGCTAGTAGGTTGAAGTGTGAATTGGTTCCTACATTAGCTATTCCAGTTGAAGTAGCTAATGGTCAAAAGTTGCAATGTCAGTATAAGTGCCAAATTTTAACTTGGAAAATGCAGGGGTATGTCTTTGCGGCTGAAGTTTATCTCATTGATGTAGATAGTTATGATCTCATTCTAGGAGTTCAATGGTTGTCTACACTGGGGGAAATTACTTGGAATTTCCAGACATTGCAAATGGTGTTTCAAGTGGATGCAAAGGTGCATAGATTGCAGGGGGAAGTGTGGAAACCAAGGAACAAGCAGCTTCATAGTTTGACTATGCACTCTCATCAGTTTTTGATGGATGAAGAGCAAGGAGATCTTAAAATAAGTCAGCTGCGTACCAGTTTGGAAGGGTTGTCGGTAAGGCAGTGTTGTGTTCTGCAAGCTGCGGACACATGGGGTGACTTGCAGGCTTTGTTGCAAACATTCGAAGATGTGTTCCAAGAGCCTAATTCTCTGCCACCAAAGAGGGAGCATGACCATAAGATAGTGTTGAAGGTTGGTGCTGCCCCTGTTAATGTTAGACCTTACAAATATGCTTCAGCTCAGAAAGATGCCATTGAACAGCTGGTTGCAGAGATGTTGCAAACAGGGGTGATCAGGAATAGCACAAGTCCATATGCTAGCCCAATAGTGTTGGTGAAGAAGAAAGATCAAACTTGGAGGTTGTGTGTTGATTATAGGGCACTTAATCAACTCACAGTCAAAGATAAGTATCCGATACCTGTGATTGAAGAGCTGCTGGATGAATTGGGAACTGCTGCATGGTTTTCCAAGATTGATCTGCGTTCAGGTTATTGGCAGGTGAGAATGCATGAGGAGGATGTGCCAAAAACGGCCTTTAAGACTCATGAAGGTCATTATGAGTTCTTAGTTATGCCTTTTGGCTTAACTAATGCCCCTGCCACCTTCCAAAGTTTGATGAATACGGTTTTTAAACCATTTTTGAGGAAATTTGTATTGGTATTTTTTGACGATATCCTGGTGTACAATAGGACTCAAGAGGAGCATGTTCATCATTTGCAGCTGGTGTTGCAGACCATGAGGGAACATCAATTGTTAGCTAAGAGATCTAAGTGTTCTTTTGGATGCCCACAAATAGAGTACTTAGGTCATGTCATTTCTGGGCAGGGTGTGGCTACTGATGAAAGTAAAATCCAAGCAGTGGCTGAATGGCCAATTCCAAAGACTCCAAAACAATTGAGAAGTTTTTTGGGACTCACAGGCTACTATAGGAGGTTTGTGAAAGGGTATGGAATGTTAGCAAGGCCCTTGGTGGATTTGTTGAAACTGTCAGTCTTTAAGTGGACAAGTGAAGCACAACAGGCATTTGATGCGTTGAAACAAGCAATGATCATAGTTCCTGTCTTGATATTGCCAGATTTTTCAAAAAGTTTTGTGTTAGAAACAGATGCTTCAGGCAGTGGCATTGGGGCAGTTTTAATGCAAGATGGGCATCCAGTGGCATACATTAGCAAAACACTTTCTCCTAAACATCAGGCTCTTTCAGCATATGAGAGGGAGTTGTTTGCAATACTTTTTGCAGTTAAGAAATGGTACCACTACTTGCAAGCCAGGAAATTTACTATCTTGACAGATCACCAAAGCCTGCATTATCTTTTGGAGCAAAAGTTGAGTACCCCAACTCAATAGGCTTGGATGTCAAAATTAATGCAGTTTGAGTATGAGATTAAGTATAAGAGAGGAACTGAGAATGCTATGGCAGATGCACTTTCTCGGATTCCAGAGAGGACTCTTTGTGCTTTAACGTCCATTATGGTACCATTGGAACTGATTCAGAAAATCAGAGCTTCTTGGCAAACAGATCCATACTTGAACAAGTTGATTCGAGAGAAATTGCAGAATCCTGATGCACATCCAGGTTATTCTTATGTCAATGGTGATTTGAGGAGGAAGGGAAAGCTGGTGATAGGCCAAAATGTTACCCTGAGACAGGAATTATTAACCTTATTTCATGCCTCTGCAGCAGCTGGTCATTCTGGGGTGCTTCCCACTTATAAGAGGATGGCAGCAGTGGTGTATTGGTCTGGCATGACCAAGGACGTGAGAGAATTCATCAGAGTTTGTGTGATTTGCCAGAGGTACAAAGCTGATAATAGTGCTCCAGCAGGGTTATTGCAACCTCTACCTACCCCAATTCTTTGTTTACGGATATTACCATGGACTTTGTTGAAGCCTTACCTCTCTCTCAAGGTAAAAATGTCATTTTTGTGGTGGTTGATAGACTTAGCAAGTTTAGTCATTTCATAGCTCTGTCTCATCCTTTTTCTGCAAAGCAAGTAGCTCAGTCTTTCCTTGAGAATGTTTTTAAGTTGCATGGTATGCCACAAACAATAACTAGTGATAGGGGTGCTGTGTTTTTAAGTACATTTTGGAAGGAATTGTTTGCCCTACAGGGGGTTCAATTGCAATATTCCACTTCCTATCATCCACAGACTGATGGGCAAACTGAGGTAGTGAATAGAGGGTTGCAATGTTACTTGAAATGTATGGTAGGGGAGTTACCTCACTCTTGGCATCAGTGGTTGTCTTTGGCTCAATATTGGTACAACACATCTTATCACTCAAGCATTAAGATGTCCCCTTTTGAGGCACTTTATGGCATTCCCCCTCCTGTTCATGTACCATATTTTGCCAGTGATTCTAATGTGGCTGCAGTAGAAATTTTCTTGCGTGACAGAGAGGCTACCTTAGAAATTCTCAAAGTTAATTTGCAAAAGGCTGCTGCTAGGATGAAGCATCAGGTGGATAAGCACAGGACTAATAGAAGTTATGCAGTGGGGGATTGGGTCCTGTTGAAGTTACAGCCTTATAGGCAGCTTTCTCTCAAGCAGAAACATCAAAAATTTGAGCCTAAGTACTTTGGCCCTTATCAAATATTGGAGAAAGTTGGAGCAGTGGCTTACAAGCTTCGGTTACCTGCAGATGCTGCTATTCATCCTGTTTTTCATGTCTCTCAGCTCAGGCCTAGTTCAGCTCCTCAGGGCCCAATGCCAGCCTTGCCTTCAGTTTCACACATCAATGATGCTTACCCTCAGGAAGTGTTGGAACGGAGGATGGTTCGTCGTCATAACCAAGCTGCAACCCAATGGCTCATTCATTGGAAGGATCACTCACCTGCTGATGCTACTTGGGAGTTTGCCACTGACATTGAAGCTCGATTTCCAGGTTTCCTTGAGGACAAGGAACCTTGAGGGGGAGGTATTGCTACCTGTTGAGCCTAATGAGAGGATTTTAGCACTATTTCTATTCAGTTACAACGGAAGGGACACATGTCATTTTTTCATTTGTTCATTCGTTATTTCTATTTTTCTACAGATATAAACACTATTCGTTGTATTTGTTATTTTTTTTATCTTAGTTAATGAAATGAAAGCTTGATCCCTTGTGATCTTTGGGCACTTCGAATCCGAATTGCAACAGAACAGTGGCGAGATTGGGCTGAAACAAAGCAAGAGTTAATTAGGAATTTTTGGCTAAGGACATTAGATGGGGGCTGAAGCATTTTTCTGGGAAAGATTCATGAAGGACTAGACGTTTCAACATCGATTCGAAGGTGAAATCGACGTCGATGACCTAAGTTAAGTATTTTTATTATTATTTTGTTGTTTCTTTCTCTCATTAGGAATTGATTGTGTTATCCTATTTTAATTGATTTGGGTATTGTGTATGGATAATCAAATTTTTGTTATTGTTCGGTTATTTGTATATGAACCCATTAGGTATTGTGAATTGATGATTTTAATGCGTTCATTGAATCGTTAATTTCAAACCCATCGTTAGAATTTCGATATAATCTGTAAATGTTATGTTAAAATTCATGTGTAACGGCTAATGATTCGTAATCATTAGGGATAACATGACCTAGGTTAAATGACGCATCATTTGTGGTTGTTGCCTTGATTAATTGTTTTTCCTAATTCATAATGTTACTGTCTAATTAAATCTAGAGATCATATCCTAGGTTATTCAGTGGTTAGGTTTAATTAACGATCGTATCTTGATTAATCAAAACCTAAGGGAAAACTTGAGTAAATTATTAACCCACGATTAATAGTTGCTATGAGATATTAAAGAACATCAAATTAATGAAATATGCTTAATTAGGGTGTAGGCCAAGATTGAACCAAAGAACCGAATCCTTACCGAATTTCCCACATTTATCATTTTTGCATGTTTTTTTTAATTTTTTTTATTAGTTAGTTTTATTCTATTTTCTTCTTTCAAAATCCTCCCCCCCTCCCCCTTAAGTGTAAGCACCGGTTAATTTCATTTCATAAACTTTACATACACTCCCTGTGGGATCGATCTAGACTCACCACTCCTATAGTAGTAGTCTAGTTATTTTATTTTGACTAGCGTAACGACGCGCGTCCACCTATATTAATAGATCTTTTGGAAACTAAATTAAAAGCTGATTAACGTAAGAAGCTTTGGTTTCTGAAAAATCATTAGCCTATAATCACAAACCAACAAAATCAATTTAACGACAAGGTTGTTATTGCTTTTAACGTTAACAAAATTGAAGTTATTCACTCAAAAGCCCCAAGTCAAATTATTTATTTGATTGTTAGGATTCTTTTGACAATAATATGGTTTGCTTTACTAATATTTATGATGCAAATTTTACCGTGTAGAGATTATCACTTTGGAATGATTTAAAAGTAATATATAATAATACAGATGCTCCTTGTATGTTAATTACTTCAATAACACTATTCTCTCTTTTGAATTAGAATGTAACATGAATTTGAAAATTTTCAATGAAGATCTCAAATCTAGTATAAGCTAGATTTGGGTAATACGCTTGAATGTTGAGACAATTTCTTCATATGGGGCAATAAACAAAGCTGTAATCAAAATATTTCATAGGGCACTGGTTAACCATTCATGGTTATCTAAATTTCCTATTCAATTATAATCTTACTTTAGACCATTCTCCTATAGAAATCCTTAGTTTAAATGATGTCATGCATCGAAGAACCCCTTTTAGTTTAATAATTACCTAACGAAGCTAGAAGGTGTTAAGGGAGAAATGGCTAAAGGAATGACTACTACTTTATATAGATGTGAAACCTATGAATGTTTGAGGAAGCTTAAAAGGAAAAATAGGAGCTAAAGTTAATATGTCGGACCCCGTTTCTGGAGCCCGACGGGCCTGAGACATGAGCCTGACTGAAGCCCATTCCCGAGACCGGAGCCTTGTTGAAACCCTAAACCTGACACTTGCTGCTAAC
>JAOTAX010049365.1:0-10454 GCA_025629825.1 Erythroxylum guanchezii | reverse complement strand
ATAGGTATAAATTTAGTGACAAATGTGAGCATGATTAACTCAAAATAGGAGATCCATTACATATAATTTTAAACATAATAGTAGAAATACCAAGTGCTTACCTTATGACTCTCCTTTGTCAATGTTCAATGCTCAATGTTTAATGTTCAATGTTCAATGTTCAACCAATTCAAGCCTGCACATGAAATAATTGAAATTTGGTTTAGTCAACAAATTAAGACAATATTTATACTAAATTTGAAAATTAAAACAGAAAATAAAAAATATTAATGCTCAACTCGGTGTTCCATCTATGGAATAGATAAGGCATAAAAATGGATAAACTATATATATGGAAGAACCGTTTCGTGCTTGGACTTGGTTTACTTTTCGAATTTGGCCCAGCAAATCCTTGGAAGACAAGTTTATTTCGTTAATGTGCTTCGAATAACGTAGACCCACCAGAGAGAGTTTCGAAATTTTGCAAATTATATACAAATAAGAGAATACATGTGAAAGAAAAGGCAAAGAGGAGAGGGAGAGGATGTGTGATTTTGAGAGGGAGAATTGAAGTGCGCCGTTGAAGGAAAAGGGAAAGAGCTAGATATATACCCAAATGTTGAAAGAAAAGGCAAAGAGAATTGAAGCTATTGACGACGGGTGGGGCGGCGACGTTGAGAAAATGATTTTTCAGGTGGTTTGTAGACGAGAGAGTGCAGAGAGTAGGAGTACGTATGGGAGGTGCACGAGATTGAAGAAGACTTTGAAACCCAAACGTTAAACGATTGAGTTTTAATTTCTTTACCAACACTTTTACGACGTTTACTTTATAACAACGTCATGATATTTATTTGGCCACGTTTTAATAATAAAACGTCTCAATTACTTCTCTAATTCCGTGTCGTCTGAATACAACATCTCCAAAAACTCTCACTTTTCCTGACATTTAAAAAACGTCAGGAAAGGTGAGGGTTTTCTGTGACATTTCCCCAGTCAAACGTCGCAGAATCTATACTTTTTTTGTAGTGATGCTTTTTTGTTCCTTCAAAAATTCTACCTCCATCTTCATGCTTATTTATATCTCTATTCCTTCTGGTATGCCTCCTCAAATCAAGTGAGTTCCTTTTCCTTCATATATACCATCATTTATATTTGATTTGTACTATTTGTATTTTTCCTACTTAACAATATGTATTCTATCACGATCACAAAATAACACTAGTTGTTTGCTTAATTAGCCCATCACTTTATGATTGTAGGGTGATTTGGTTTCACAATATATTACAATTGTGATAGTATGTAACAAAGTGGTGTTAAGGTGGAAGTTATAAAAAATGATTATGAGAAGAAAAAGAATGGTATTAGTGGTGTTTCTTCCTTATCTTTTACCCTAATTTGATTCTATCTTCTTTACTTGCTACTTCTATAATGTTTCCTTAAAAAGAAGAAGATGAGGGTTGAAGAAGATAACGCGCTTATTCATTTTAAGGGTAATAACTAGATGATACTTTAATTTTTGTTAACTAGTAAAGTTAATCCTCACTTATTATATTATTTACAAAAATATTATTTTCTTTTTATGAGTCTTTCAAGTTAGAATCAAGCAAAAAGTTTTGTGTAATTAATTTTTTATATTGTACACCCTCAACACATAAAGCTTGTAGGGAAATTAAATATTTCTTCATTGTATTAATCTCTTGATTAATTAATGAATTCAATTTCATTATCTCTAACGGACAATGCTACCACCATTTTTAAAAGTAAATTATTCTCTCTTCAACATTTTACCAATCGTGACCAAGAAATTTTTTAGAATGATAATATATGTCCTTTTAAATTTTTTTAGTAAATTTATTTTCTTATAAGGAGAAGATGCAACTTAAGATATATCCTAGTTTTATTAATTTTCACACAGTCATTTGATTATCCAAATTTGAGCTTTTTATGAAAAATCTACCTGAAAAAATATTTTTTTGAGAAGCTTCAAATATAATCTTTTTAAAAAGTTATATTATGGCTGCCAAAAAAAGCCATGTTTATTAAAAAAGTGTTTTTTATTTGACAGTCAAATATTCATTTTATTAAAAATGGCTTTTGTGACAGAAAAAAGTGCTTATTGACCTTCGAAAAGCTTATCCAAGCATTTTTCTCCGCCTAAAAAACTATTTTAAAAAAAAATAAGTATTTGACTGTAAAATAAAAAAGTATTTCTTTAATAAATATTACCTTAATATAACATTTTAAGAGCTAAAAATCTACGAAAGTTCCTATCATATTTAAAACACTAAGCAGGCTGTCTTCAAATATAACAACAGACGATTGTGGTCGTTGAAGTAATAACGGCTAACTAACAATAGACGATTGTGGTCGTTGAAGTAATAATGGCTAACTATAACAAGAGACGATTGTGGTCGTTGAAGTAATAATGGCTAACTAATCCTTCTTTTGGCTTTGTATATTCTTAAGTCTATGCAAGTTCCTAGCATAGTACGATTTTTTAAAGACCATACAGACTACGTTAACTTCAACAATAGACGATTGTGGTTGTTGTATATACAAAGCCAAAAGAAGATTAGTTAGCGGAGTTTTGTATATAAAGTAATTTCAGGCAGCAAATTATATCCACAGACAAGAACCTATTTCCAGTAACCCCAAGTATTGCAAAGTTAGCAGGACCAGCAAAACGAATCCGTCATGGGAGGGTAATATCTCTTTTTCTCCTTATTCCTTACACACATTAAGCCATCATATGCTGGTGAAATTAATTAAAACATGATAGATTGTAATTTGATTTTTTGACAGCAAAAACTATCTCTCTGTTGTTATTTAATTTCTTCAGCAAACCAGCAAGAGACAAGTACGTAATCAAAGAATTACCGATGGCAGAGAATCAAGGTCTACTGCTGGACAAACTTGACAAACTAATAGCAGTTGTCTCAAAAGATTAATTTAACGCAAACGAAGTTTATAACAAAGCTCTGAACAACCTTGTTAATGTAAACTCACTCTTCACAATTGCCGTGTTTTTGGGCCTGTCTGTTGCTTCTCGCAATCAATAACCTCTTGAAGACCGTAGTGAATGTGCCGCAGACCCAGGGGTGGCAAAAAGGCTCGTACTCTACGAAGTAGTCTCCTTTGGATGTTTTCTGTTATCAAACCTTGTAGCCAAATCGATCAAAACCTATCTTTGCGTCTTCTCGAATGCTAATTGCGATGGGAAAGGATCCGTATTGAGATATTTGAGAGCCCAGATGTTCATGGTATGTGTCGACAGGCCCACATCCATTTTCTAGTTGCACCAAGACGCATACACATCATAACCACTCCTCCATTACACCGCGCTGTATATAATCATCAAAAGAATATTTGCTCGTTAGATGAGAGAGAAAGTTAGTTAGTAATGCATTGTAAAGCAGTAGTTTTCCCTGTATATATTTCGGCATTCAATCAATAAAATCATCTTCGTATTCTATCACGAAAAATTATCATGGTATCAGAGACACTCTGCCTTATCTTTTAAACAAAAACACAAACAACTTACCTACTTAAAACCTTACCATTGAATGCGTGACAATGGAAATGGAAGATACTTCACAAATCCAAATCGATGAAGATGCTTACTGCATCTCAGCAGCAGACAACCCAGGAAACCCACTTATAAACACGCCGCTAGAGGGAGCAAATTACCTGTCATGGAGCCGTTCGATGGTCATTTCATTAAAGGCTAAGGGCAAATTGGGTTTTGTAAATGGAGAAATAATACCACCCGTCGAAGATGAAAGACTTCTGAAGAAATGGAAAAAGGCTGACAACATGGTTATAGCTTGGATCATCAACTAGCTATCGAAGGAAATCTCAGATTCTTTCCTAGTGATGACAACAGCTAAAGACCTATGGGAGGAATTAAAGGGACGCTATGGTAAAAGCAGTGGACCTCACCTCTATGAAATCACACAAGAAATTAGTAACCTGAGACAAGGTAACAATACTGTGACTGTTTATTTCACAATGTTAAAGGGACCGTGGAACGATCTAGACTCCTTAATGCCGATAAGTGTGTGTAGCTGCTAACACGCTGGGAAGAACATAGAAGTTTTCCATACTAACAGACTGATGCAGTTTCTGTTAGGCCTCAGGGAAGAATACGCAACTGTGGTAAGTCAGATTATTCTGATAGAACCTTTACCACATGTAAACAAAGCTTACTCTATGATACTGAAGATAGAAAAACAAAAAAACGTTAACTTTGAAAACGTGAATCAAATAGGTGTTGCCCTTATGACTAATGCAAGTACCTATAAGAAGCAGGGGAACAAGGAGTTCGGGGGAAGGCGATTTAGTAACAGGAGGGACGACAAATTTTGTGAACATTGTAAGGAGAAGGGGCACACAAAAGATACGTGCTTCTAGCTACATGGGATACCAGACTGGTAAAGAGAACTACAGAAAGAGAAGAGTAAAACTACATATATCGTGATGAATGTAAGCAGCCCCCTGGAGGAATAGAAGATAGAACCATAGTCAAAAACAGAGACCGATATGGCAACACTCACACTACAAGTCCAAGATCTGATGCGTATAATCAAAGGTAAATCCCCAGCCAAGGTTAATCACGTAGCTTACAATAGCTACGCAGGTACGAACCCCAACTCTTTTAGTTTTGGCAGTAACAAATACGATGATGGTACAAGGATAGTCGGGGGCCTTTACACATATGAGCCACAACCACAACCTTTTCACAAACAAATCAGTAGTCTCTTCTATCAAACCAGTAACCCTTCCAGACGGTACAACTCGAAATGTTAACCATGTTGGCATCGTCGATTTTCACCAAACCTTACGTTTATAGAATGTCCTCCACATACCCACTTTTCACTATAACCTAATGTCTATCCACAAGCTGGCCACCCAAAACCATATTGCTATCATTTTTGTAACTGATAAAGTTTATTTGCAGGACCTGCAGACTAATGACATTGTAACTGTGAGCGAGGCAGAGGGGGGATTATACAAGAACGGAGCCAAGAACCTATTACACCCATGCAGCCTCAAAGGTCCCTCCCTAGATTTTTATGTTAAAAATCTTGTTGCTAATTATGTCTAAGACAATTTTCACATTTGGCATTCAAGACTTGGCCATGTTTCAAAAGAAAAACTGACACATTTACCCAATTTCAACATTTCATTTCCGAGCCATATTCGTGTGATACTTTCCAGTTAGCCAAACAAAGCAGAACCCCGTTTCCCATTCACACATCAAGCACCGCAAAACCTTTTGAGACATTGCATATTGACTTATGGGGACCATATACAGTCCGCAGTCTTGATGGCTCACGTTATTTCCTAACCATAGTTGACGATATTACAAGATCCACTTGGACATATCTTTTAAACAGTAAAGATCAAGTTTTCGAAACCTTGAAAATTTTTATAGCCATGATTGAAACGCAACACAAGACCTCCATCCTTTGTATTCGTACTGACAATGGCACCGAATTTACTAACAACAAATGTAAGGAATTGTTCCACACCAAAGGCATAGCACATCAAAAATCTTGCCCACACACACTACAACAAAACGGCGTTGTCGAACGCAAACACAAACACCTTCTTCAAATAAGCCGAGCCTTACTGTATCAAGCCAACTTACCTAAATATTTTTTGGGGGAAGATTTACTGATGTCCACCTATTTAATCAACAGACTACCCTCAAAAATACTATCTTGGAAAATCCCCTTTGAAACCCTCTACTAAACACCACCATCGTATGACAACATAAGGGTCTTTGGCTGTCTTTGTTACGCCACAAATACCAAGCCTTTCAAAGACAAGTTAGAACCCCGTGAAAAAAAAATGTATTTTTCTGGGCTACATCACTGGTCATAAAGGCTTTAAATTATTTGACCTCAATACCAGGACAATCTTTATCTCTCGAGATGTTATCTTTTACGAATCCCAATTTCCTTTTTCCAACCACAAACACATTGACCCACCTCACCAGACAATTTTTCCTCACATTCCCCACAGCCCCCTTGACCAGGTTTCATTAAACAACCCATCTTCTTCCTCCCCTACACCATCAAACGTCGACCCAACTTCTCCAATTTCCCCAAATATGAGCCCACCCACTACTCTTTTCCCAGCATCACCCAGTATTACTTCATCTACCTTTCAACATCCACCGACCCAACCTACTCTTCCTCCACTTAGACATAGTACTCGATTACGGTCTTATCCCTCTTACCTCCAAGATTACATTACATCCCTTCCCTCCCTCGATGCCGCTACAACGTCCTCTTCCCAGGTAAGTTCCCCACTACATTCTTCTTATTTTTCTAACTCCGAACCCTACTTCACCTTCATGGCCAACGTTGATACTGAACGTGAACCATTATCATTTGCTACTGCCATTACTAATCCTTTTTGGGTTAAACCGATGTCTTTGGAGCTAGCTGCGCTGGAGGACAACCACACTTGGGACTTAACTACTCTCCCGAAGGGGAAACGAGCTCTACACACCAAATGGATCTTTAAAATCAAACGAAAACCGAATGGCTCCGTGGATCGTCGAAAAGCTTGGCTCATAGTTCGTGGCTACAACCAAAGGGAAGGCCTGGACTATACTGACGTCTTCTCACCCGTAGCAAAACTCACCACAGTTTGTGTGTTGATTGCCCTCGCCGCTGCTCACAACTGGCCCTTGCACCACTGTGATATCAACAACGCCTACCTCCATGGCTCCATCACCGAAGAATTGTACATCCATCCTCCCCAAGGTTATTCAAAGGCTGCACCCCGTCAAGTTTGCCGCCTCCGCAAGTCACTCTATGGCCTCAAACAAGCGGGCCGACAGTGGAATCATGAAATCACCTCCAAATTACAGTCATACGGGTTCACTCAATCCACATCTGATCCTTGTTTGTTTATTTCAGGTTCTGATGACAAATTTATTGCTCTTATCATCTACGTCGACGACATCCTCATCTGCAGTCCATCGGAAGCATTGATTCTGGACATCAAAAATTACCTTCATCGTTTGTTCACCATCAAGGACATGGGACATGCCACATACTTCATTGGTGTTGAGCTCACCCGTTCCAATGACGGCATCTCACTATCTCAAGAAAAATACATCCAAGATATTCTCTCCGAGGCTTCTCTCCCTGATTTGAAGAAAACTATCACTCTGTTCCCTCAAGGCTCAAAATTATTACCTGATGATGGCCCTCTACTAGAAGACCCAGATCGCTACAGACGCATCATCGGCCAACTGCTTTACCTCAATCTTACCCGACCCGACATTGCTTTCGCCGTCCACCAATTAACCCAATTCACCTCTACACCACGCCAGCCACACTGGGCTGCCTTAGCCCATCTCCTCAGATATCTCAAGCACGCCTCCACTTCACGCCTCCTGTACCTAATCCAACCCACAATCCCTCTTCGCGTTTTCTCCGACTCTGATTGGGCAGGCTGCAACTATACCAGAAAGTCCCTTACTGGTTACTGTGTTCTGTTGGGCAATGCTTTGGTCTCATGGAAAACAAAAAAATAACGTACTGTCAACCGCTCCTCTGCCGAAGCTGAATACCGCAGTATGGCCAGTGCCTTATGTGAAGCTCGTTGGCTCACGTACCTGTTGAAAGATCTACAAATACCGTTATCACTACCTATCCCCTTCCATTGCGACAACGCTGCCGCCATTCATATTTCACAAAACCCCGTCTTTCATGAGCGGACGAAGCACGTCGAAATCGATTGCCACCTTGTCCGAAATGCTGTCACTGAAGGCTTCATCTCCACCTCGTACACTCCCTCATCAGCACAGTTAGCTGACTGCTTCACCAAACCATTATCTTCCATCGACCTGTCCTTAAACATCGTCAAGTTGGGTCTGATTTCACCAGCACCAACTTGAGGGGGGGCTGTCGACAGGCCCACATCCATTTTCCCAATTGCACCAAGACGCCTACACACCATAACCACTCCTCCACCTCACCACGCTGTAAACAATCATCAAGAGAATATTTGTTTGTTAGATGAGAGAGAGAGTTAGTTAGCAATTCGTTGTACAGCAGCATTTTTCCCTATATATATTTCGGCATTCAATGAATAAAATTATCTTCGGATTCTGCCACGAAGAATCAACACCAATTACCGTTGAAAAATTTAAAAAACCAATTGGTGGCTTTTAGGCCACGTTTGATTCCATACAACCACCTTATCAGTGTATAGTTAATAAGTAACTAATGTATTAAAAATATCTATCGGTCAACTTATATCTTATTTTAATTATATTTAAGTTAATATTATATTATATTATAAGTTTATAATTGAAAATAATTTTATATATTACTAACTTGTAATTTATTTTAATATAGTAGAAGAAGTTGATATAAATACTTTAGATAAAAGCGTAGTTTACAAATCTTTAAATAACGTTGGAGAATTTTGAGCTTTTGACGATGATAAGACACAACTTTTTTCAGAAATATAATTTTAATTTTAATTTTAATTTTGATTTTGATTTTGATTTTAATATTTATATTAGACTCATATTTATTTATTATTAATTCATTATATAATAATAAACATTGGTGTATTTTTATTTCAATAAAATATCTTATTTTTATTTATTCTTATAAGTGTTACTTCATATTTATTATATACCGATTTTATAGCGGTTCATTATCGATTAAACCTCTAAAACTTAAGTTTAAATCAATTTGATTTATATATAATTAATATTATAATTTTGAGCTGTCTACTTTTTATTAATTTTTTAAATAAAATATAGCGAAAGTGCATAAAAGTGAATAAAAAACAAATTATATGATACTTTTTTAAAAGCTATAAAATCAAGTGAAAAGGGCATAAATTACAAAGGAATCTAATGTAATTATTGATATAATATTTGTTAGGAGTCACCAGCTACTTTTTATTCCTGGAAAACTTCTATTTTTTATTAATTAGAAAACCTTAAAATTAAACATTCTACTTTATACTCATAGAAAATTATTATAAAAGTATTCCTCAAAATACTCGATTTTTTTTACTAACTCGAGTTAGTATTATAAAAAAAAAAACTGTTATCTACGAAGATTTATCTTAAAATATGACTTCTTTAATTGTGCCCTTCCAAAATTTTATTAATAAATGCCCTACAACTAATGCGTTAGTTGTCGGGCAGTAGTTAAAATTCCAAATAAAATGTATTCTCTGGTGAAAAAGACAAGATAAAAGGTTTCCCAGCAAAGATACGCTCGACTTCAGACTTCAGCCTCAGATTCTAAGCCAGTAATGATAGTTAGCACAGGGTAATCGGTGGTAAGAACACGTGTAAGACTACAAGAGAAGACCAATAATGAAAATGGACAAGAAAACACTGGCTTGTCACGAGATATTGAATCCCTGGCTCTCGATTAAGAAATGGTTGGTACGAAGGTGTTGAACTTTAAGATATGCTCGTTGAATAGAATGTGAAAACAAAAGGAGCGTAAGGTGAGTACCTGCACCCCGGCCGACAGAGTAGTAATAAGAGTAAATCATAGTTTGATCTTAGTTAGCTTATCAGAAAAGTGATTCAATATTTGGTGCGCACAAAAAGTTATTACATTGGAAGAACTCCCATACCGCTATTACCGAGACTCAAACTTAAGATCTTGAACTCAACTTTCTTTCTAGTAACTAGTTGAGCTATCCGTGGGGGCCTCATTCTTATAACTTTTTTTTTTTTAAGGAAGAAAGACGATACAATTACATGATTAGTCTAGAGAAACAGACCTTAACATATTCTCATTCCCGTAACTTTTACAACGCGTTTTCAATCCTCACGAGCTAAAACAGGCAAAAGAGATGGATTGATCTTAACTATAAAAATGTTTAATATTTTAATTATTTAATTTATATTTTAATTATTACATTTTCATATTTTGTATAAAATTATAAATTAAAAATAATTAGTTTCTATTAATTATATATACCGTCACCTTATGATTTGGATCTTGTTTCAACAGAGCCTGTTAACATATGATAACTTTTAACAATTATGAATTTAATGACACAATTAAAATTTTTACCAATGATAAATTACGTTTAAGAAACTAAACTTCAAAGGCAAGTTTATATGTTATTCACAGACCAAGTTAATAAATATACATTTGGTCCAGTGCATAGAATATAATGTGATCATACCTATCAAATGTTTCGTAAAGCATATTGAATGCACCTCATTTAGGAATTTTATCAGACACTTATGGCCTGTTTGGTTCACGGAATAGAATAAGCAGGGAATAGAATAGTTATTCCTATGAATAGAAAAGATGAGGAATACAAAAGAATGAGTATTATTTTGTTTGGTTCAAGAAATAGAATAGATAAAGAATTTCTATTCCAGTGTTTGGTTTGAAAATATAAATTTGGAATAAGAAAGGAATAAGTAACAAAAAGACCAAAATGTCCTTATTATTATTATT
>JAOTAX010049338.1:0-10454 GCA_025629825.1 Erythroxylum guanchezii | reverse complement strand
ATATGATTGTTAATGAAATGATGTGAATTATGTGAATTGTATGTGTTATGTGATGAGTGAGCCATCGATGATGGTCATTCACTGAGTTCCCAAAACTCATCCAAAATTTACAAATATTTTCAGGATCAGAAGAATACCCCGTTAGGCCAACGGGAGTATACCTATAGCATTCAAGTGAAGGATAGAGGTCGAGATCAGTTCGCGTCTGCATTTGTGTTTTCCTTATTTTGTATTGAATTGTATTGTCTGCATTTTTTTTGTATAATTTGTATTTCAAATTAACTCGAGGATTTTGTATTTGTGAAAGGGCCCAAATGGCTTCAAAAGAAAATTGTGTTTATTGAAATTGTTTATGAATGAATGTGGGCCCAATGTGAGTTTCGACTTCCATATATTGTGTTGTGATTTCAAAAAAAAAGGTACCGATTTTTGAGTGATTGAATGCTTTAACACACCACCCTCGCGGGGCACGAACTCAGATATCACCATCGATGTCGGGTTCGGGTCATCGTGGGAGTGGGGTGCTACAGTATAGAAGAAACATTCAGCATCCTTTTGGTCAACTCTCTTATCCTTACCCTTGGATTTGTTCCAAACACCCTTGGGTGCAAGATGATTTTTCTTGGGCTTCTTTTTGCCCCTCCACTTACGTTTAGAAGAATCACCAAGCCGGTTCACAAACCCTGATACTTTCACCTTTTCAAATGATGCTACTTGATTTTCATAATTGATCAACAAGTTGAGCATTTCATGAAGATCATAGTCCATCTTGTTCATGTTAAAATTAACAATGAATGGTAAAAAAATATCAGTAAGAGATTGTAAGATCAAATCTTGTGACAACTCTTTTCCTAGTGAAGACCCTAACTTCTTAAGTTGTTCTATAAGATCAATCATCTTATGAACATGGGGTCCCACAGGAGATCTGGGCTTCAGTTCAGATTTGAATAGGGAGTTAGATAACTAGTATCTAGTAGTCCTACTTTGTGACCCATACATCTTCTTAAGATGCTCAATGATCTGTGGAGGATTCATACCCTCATGTTGCCTTTCGAGTTTAAAACTCATTAATGCTAGAATAATGCACTTGGAGTTAGTACTTTGTTCATTATACTTAAAATATGCATCCAATGCATTAGCATCATCAATTCCCTCAGGAGGCGCTTCCTTCATGGGTTTATCGATCACATCGATAAGTTTTTCATACATGAGAACAATAATCATATTGCGGTACTAATCATCAAAATTATTACCCACTAGCTTGTTAGCATCAAGAATGCTTCGCAGTGATGTAGTAGGCATTTTGAGAAATCTATTAAAAAGAAAACACCAAAATAAGAACACAATCATATATCATTAAGACATGGACTTTTATCTAAATGATATAAAATCTTTAAAACATGAATGAGCCCCTTGGTTGTCAAGTCGTTACCCATGAATAATTAAAGAGTGATAAATTTCTTATTTTATCATATAAAATTTATGGTAGGCTCAATACTATATAGTCCCCTGGTTATCAGATCATTCATATTAGTATAATTTAATTTATTCATCCAAGTGATGGAGAATTAATTAATATTATACTCTCTAGGTAGTGTAAGCCAAAAGTATAAAATTAAGTAATTTTTCCTCGCATCTGTATCATATGAAATAAAAAATCTTATTTATCCCTGAACTACAAGTCATCTGGTTATCAGGTCATTCCTTGTAAATAAAAATAAATATTATTATCTTCTTGGGTGGAAAATTCTTTTTAATAAAATATCATATATTATATCAAAATAAACTCAATAATTTTCAACGGTCAAGATTTCATGTTATTAAAACAATTTTTAATAACATTAGTGATCATATCACATGTTTAGACAACATTCATATAAGAACCTTGTATTTATTTCTTACACGTATGAAAAAATGAAAGAGTATTATTGTACTCATCTATTTATTTTGGTTTTAAACGTATAAATACAAAACAAAACCAAAACAAGGTGACCTTTCACCATCCAACTTATTTTTTTGTTGTTTATTTTATGATAACAATTAACAAAAAATTAAAAATCTGTAAAAGCTTTTCACCAAAAGCCCTTAATAAGTATAGCGCACCATCTATCTGAATGCTTTTAACCAAAACCTTTTAAAACAACCTTTGCATTTAACCATACTCCACTAAACTCTCTTCTTTTAAACATACATCTATTAAATGGATTTAATTCATTTACTTTGCACAACTTTTATGGACAACACTTGTAATGAGTTTGCCTACACTACTGATTCTTCATTTTTGTTATTACAACGTAAAATGAAGAAAGAGTTTATATGCTTACAAAACATTAATTGAAGTGTTTCGGTGAAACACATTTCAAAATACAACCACGATGTTCTCATGCATATTAAATAAACAACTGTCTTGTGTTAAAATAAAGAACATAATAAAACACGCAAATTATTAGTGATTTTTCAAGTATGATGTGAACACAAAACTAGAGCTAGCCCTAGGCAGGGGTAGGCAGGGCACCTGCCCAGGGCCCACCTTAAAAAGGGTCTTAAGCATTATATGTAGAGAATGTTGGTGAGTAATAAAAGCTTCCATTTTACAACATTATTAGCATTGAAAAAGGAGATGGACGTGGCAACTTCCATGTTCCATGTTAAATAAGTTAACGTTAACTTTGTTAATTGTAAATAGTTTTGAAGTATTTAGGTTGTATTTTTACCTTCTAATTTCTTTATTTTCATCAATATATATATTTAAGATACTCCAACTCAAAAATTAGTAGCAAAAAATTTTACGATTCTATCTTTTGAGTTCTGAATATAATTTAAAGTAAAGTTTCTGATTTTTAATGTATTTTTAGCTTATTAAATATTTGAATATGTTATAATTAATTTGTAATTTGTCATTAATGTGGACATTATATTAGCATTTTAAATCATAACATTTATATTAAATGATATTGTATTTATTTTTGTACCTTCTTTTTTATTTTTAGATTACTTATTATTTATAATAATTTAATATTAATAAATAATTTAATATTCGTAATTATAATTTCATTATACTTTGCCACAAGTAATGTAATAATTATTGGATTTGTGTTCTTCTAGAGTTCACTTAAGTTTAGTAATAATATGACTAAATCAAATAATTTAAGTTAATCAATTCAAAGACTACATAAATGGTTTCCTTTATTATAAAAATATGTATGATTCTATTAAACATGTCGTAATAATAAAATAATAATAATAATAATAATATTCAATCATTTCCACAGCTTATAGAATAGGATAATATTTGACTTAGGAAACTTAGAATATTTAATAACTTAGAATATTATTTACTATATTTTTTCTAAGTATGTTAATTTCTTGTATTTTTTTAGAAATTAGTGTGTCTCTATCATTAAAATTTGCTCTTTGTTTTTTATTTTTAATATTAGATATTAAATTTTGCTATTTATTTTTTTTCCTCTGTCACAGATATAATACCATTTATATATCTTTGTGATATATTGTGAAGCTATTGGAGTTTGGTTGTGCCTGCATACTGTTTCTAGTTCCATACAGGTGCTTTGTTCTTTTTCTAGTCCAACTGTGTTATTATTGGTTTATATTATGTTGCCTAAAAAGCATTTCTCTAGAAGTGAAAAAAGGAAAAAAAAAAAAGAAATCAAGTTACACAATTGATAGAATTCAAAAAGGAGCAATTAATAAATTTATTAAAAGAGTAGGCTCTTTTAGTGAGAGTCCAGAGGAATTAGGTGAAGATAGTTTTGAACAACATACAGAAAACTTAAGTGATGAGATTCGTATTCATGAGGATATTAGAAATTTGAGTGAGCATGATCATGTACCAAATACATTTACTTTAGAAAATTTAAAGGCAAATGAGCAAGTAAGCCCTATATTGGACATTTATCTAGAAATTGGGATAATATTGATAATAAAGCAAGGGATATTTTAATTGAACAAGGGCCTGTAAGAGAACTGAATCTTATGTTTCCTTTAGACAATACCTCTTGTGATTTTTCATATTCTTATTATTATAGAAATTTGAGAAATGGAGAGATTAGCGATAGAAAATGGTTGGTTTATTCTAAACATGTAGATAAAGTATATTGTTTTTGTTGTAATTTGTTCAAATCTACTAACAAATAAAGTAGATTAGCAAATGACGGATTTAGAGATTGGAAACATCTTAGTGAGAGGCTCAAAGAACATAAGAATTGCATTAAGCATATGACTAATATAAGAACCTGGAATGAATTAAGAGTAAGATTAAGCAAAAATCAAACAGTTGATAAAGATTTGCAACAAGAAATTACAAAGGAGAAAGAACGTTGGAGACAAGTTTTGATAAGAATAGTTTCTGTTGTGAAATATCTTGCCAAATATAATTTAGCTTTTCGAGGATCCAATGAGAAACTTTACCAAGATAGTAATGGTAATTTTTTTTGATTGATTCAGATGATTGCTATATTTGATGTGATAATGCAAGATCATGTTAGACGTATTGAAAATCATGAAATTCATCATCATTATCTTGGTCACAAAATTCAAAATGAGTTGATTTCTCTGTTAGCCCATAGCGTTAGAAGTTCTATCATAGGGATCATTAAAGAGGCGAAATACTTTTCTATTATTTTTTATTGTACGCCAAATTTAAGTCATTAAGAATTAATGAGTTTGTTCGTACGATGTGTGAATATTTCAAAAAAAAAAAAGAGGAGTACTTTTTAGAGTTCTTAAAGGTAAATGACACATCTAGATTGAGACTTTTCAATGAATTATTGAATGCATTTAATTTTCTTGGTCTTAATTTTTATAATGTAAGGGGTCAAGGTTATGACAATAGTTCTAATATGAAGGGAAAACACCAAAGGGTTCAAAAGCGATTACTTGAAATAAATCCAAGAGCATTATATATGTCATGTGCTTGTCATAATCTTAATCTTACTCTTAGTGATATGGCACATTCTTGTGTTAAAGCTGTTTTATTTTTTGGAGCTGTGCAACGTATATATGCATTATTTTCAAGTTCTCCTAAAAGGTGGAAGGCTTTGCTTGATAATGTTTTAGGCTTAACTGTGAAATCATTGTCCAACACTTGTTGGGAGAGTCGAATAAAAAGTGTTAAAGCTATTAGATTTGAAGCTCCTCATATAAGATTGGCTTTGATGGAATTATTTAGATCTTGTGATGATACCAAGTTAAAGAGTGAAGTAGAAAGATTGGTTAGCGTACTTGAGAGTTTTGAGTTTTTACTTAGTATGGTTATTTGGTATGATATTTTATTCACTATTAACATGGTGAGTAAAAAGTTGCAATCTAAATCTATGTGCATTAATGCTATCATAAAGCAATTAGAAGGTGTGATGGTATTTTTTGAGAAATATAGAGATGAAGGGTTTAGTTCTAGTATGAATATTGCCAAAAGTCTTGCGCTTGAGATGAATATAAAGCCTACATTTCCAACTAGACATTGTATTATTAGGAAAAGACAATTTGATGAAATTAACCATAATGGAGAAATACAATCAGCAGAGGATTCTTTCAGGGTTAATTACTTTCTAGTGTTGTGGATATGGCAATTACTTTGTTAAAGAATAGACTTGAACAATTAATGACATTTGATAATATTTTTGGATTCTTATTTGATTCAAGGAAGTTGAGATCATTGGATGATAACGAATTAAGAGAATGTTGCACTAATTTTACGACGACTTTTTCTCATGATAATGTGTCAAATGTGGATTTAGATGATCTTTTTTCTAAATTAAAAGTATTGCAAATGAATTTGCCAAATGAGTTAATGTCATTAATTGAAATTTTGGAATTTGTTAAAGCTTCATATTGTTATCCAAATGTTTCAATTTCTTATCGAATTCTATTGACTATACCTGTGACTATAGCATCAAATGAGAGAAGTTTTTCAAAGTTAAAATTATTAAAAACCTACTTGAGGTCATCAATGTTACAAGAAAGGTTGAATGGTTTAGCTATGTTATATATTGAGAAGGAAATGTTGGACAATATTGATCTTGATAATATTATTAATGATTTTACATCTAGAAATGCACGGAGAAATTATTTTTCATAAATTATGATCCTTTGTGTATTTGTTAGTGTAATTTTCTCAGTGTTTTGCAATCTAATATTGTTGTTTGATTGCTGTTATTACTATTTTGTTGTTACTGTTACTATTTTTAGTTATTTTATTGTTAATGATATTTGTAAGATATTATTAGCTGATGTTATGATCATTTAATATTTGATTGAATATGTAGACTTATAAATTGAGTCATTTATGTTTCATGTAAACATGTAAACTTAAGTATATTGTCGATTTATTGGGGTCTTTTTTTTATATTTTGTCTAGGGCCTATAAAACGATAGGAACGGCCCTGTGCAAAACCTGGCTCTGATGCCAATTGTAGGATCGCATATGCAGCGAAAACAAAAAATACAATCTGATATTCATTTATTGCATTTAACAAATAGACTAATAATAAAAACTTGCAAAATAAATACTTAGAATGTGAGGATTAATCGATATAGAACTTCGAAAATACGAAGTCTCTATGTACTTCACATCGAGAAATATGTCCCACTTTTAACACTTAATATGGCTATGATTAAATTATGAAGAACCCTTTCTTCAAGAATGGAGAAAACAATGTTCTCTTTACTCTCTTGTTTATTTTCACATACAAATGAAGAAAGATGAGAGAGTATGTATATCTCTCACTCTTCTCTACGTTTTCATGCATGTACTAAAAAAACGAAAATGTATGTCTAACTTCTCATTTACTTTATATTTTAACGTTGTGGTTTTAAAACTTGAAAGCCACCACCTTACACATCCTTTCCTTTTTGGTTTTGTTTTGTAAAACCAAAACAAGACCACCCACGTCAAAATCATCTGGCGTTTTTAAAATAATAATAATTATTTATAAAATAAAATAAAATAACTTTATTTTATTTATTTATTTTGTACAAGAGAATTTTCAATATTAATTATATTTGTTGTGCTAGCAAAAAAATAATAATATGCCATATCGATTATTTAATAAATTATCTCATAATAAATTAAATAATCATAAACAGGAAATATTACACTCGTAAGTGTGTGACCACATAGGTTCATCACTAAGTCGGTAGTAATTAATCTAATTAATTACTAATCAAGGATGGCATCTAATAGTAATCATCAAAGACCGGATAGTGTGAAATAATAGCCTTACAAAGACGGAACCTGGTTAAGGATAATGCATTATTATCTTTCATCATTACAACTCCTGATTATCCTAAGGTATAGTTCAACTGTCAAACCCTATTAGATAATCAACTATGTTACATGTCGATCATTAATGATTGGTGAATGACTTAGAAAACTCCTTTTTCCTCACTCATTCAATCGCCCTGGCTAAGGTCTCGAAATAACCATTAAGATTAATGACAACATAGAGCTCAAACTCATTACCTAGAGTCAATGGATCCCATCTTGACTCACCACTAATTAGATAGGTATTATATTCAATAATCATTCAACTAGCATTTTTACACACTAGGTGTTCGACATCAAAACATAATAAGTAACCTCTTGATTACTATAATGATCTCAGGTCAAAGGAAAAATATACATTTAAATCCTTATAAGAATATCCCATTTGACAATTCATAGGTAATATTAACCATTGGGAATTCTCAGTTTGGTCAGTTCAATGATTATATCTCCATATGCATCATATATATATGTAACTTAGTAAATGAGATCCACTAATATCCATCCAATAGATACTATTACATACATATTGATCTAACCGAATCATTAAAGTCCTTATTTGATAATCCTATGATCAAGAACACTTTTAGATTAAACCCTAAAGATTTGACTTTCATTATCATAATCTCCATTATGATGGCAAGTGTATAAATTTAATCATGGACTTATCATATTAGAATTAAAAATTATAAACCTAATATGATAATAAAATCATTTGCCATGTTATTAATCAAAATTAATAATCACAAAACTAAGGTGTTCAACAACATGTACCTTTGATAATGCTCTTCCTTTCTTTAATCTTCTCCTTATTTGGGTTGTAGTAAATACCAAACACTTTCCTTGATCAATCAATAAGATGCAAAGATGAAGAAAAAGCAACGTGTAAGGGTGGTTAGAGCACCAAACAAGATGAGTTCAAGTAGATGCTCAAATGAAGAGATAGATCAAGATTATATTGCAAGTAATTTGATTCATGCAACAATTGCATAAATTGCACGAACAAGACTCAAGACCACTTCTCACTAACTCCAGAATACTTTTAGACACCTTATCCTCTCACTTGAGTGTGTTTTTAACTTATTAGTTCATATGTACATAAGTGAAGAACTCACTTATGCGTCACTATAAGCCACAATGGTGGCCTACTTCAATGATAGCCATGCACACTTTATTTTTCATCCAATCTTTTATGTGTGTGACCTTTAGGTTCCTAGTTATTTTGGGCACTTGAATTAACTCTTAATTCAAGCAAATCATGGATGATTTCATACCACTTGAATTAACTCTTAATTCAAACAAATCATGAAGGGTTTTATGATGTCAATTTATTGGAATATAAGTGGATTAACACACGAACTCTTCGATAGTTAATTATCCAACTTATGAATCTTTCTATAGACAATTATTGTGCAATTCATCCCTTCACCATTCTATACCCTACTTGGTTTGGAGTATAGGCTATGCGTCAACTCCCACTAGATTGACTATGTCACATCTAGTCCAAGTGATGTTAGTTCTTATTCTCATTACTCTATGTGTCATTGAAGACTCTCTTCATAACACATAATTGCTCTGGCTAGAGACTCCTGAGTAATGACCCCGATAAGAGGTCATGGGTATCATCTCCTTCTATCAGGAGTGGTTAATCCTTTATTGGCCACCCAATTACCTTCAAATACCAATAGTTGTACTCAATTACCACCCTATAAGTGACCTCATTTTGAGGCAACAAGGAATGGTGTCAAAGTATAGGATCAGTATCCTAGATATCCTTCAATACCTCAAGTTTAAGGATCCATTGCTATGATGAGATTAATCACTAACATTTGATAGATCATCCATATGATAATCTCATAGCGGGTTATCCGATGTACTTACTACTCTTAATAAGCATCCATATGTAACTCTAAACATCCCATGCTTACAGTTTGTGAGATTCACTTCTTGGTCAAATCAAGGAGTATAACAGGTGCTAATCTATCTGGATTAATATGTCCTGTCTTATTAATCCTATGACCAGAGATAATTTAGATACTAACATAATTGCACATGATAAGAATCTCATTATCATGATTTCCTTCATGCTATGTTTTGTATCATGGACTTCATTAATTAGATTTAAGATCGACGTCAATTCATAAATAAACGAACATCAAATTAATGAAAAATTGTCTTGCATTTTATTAATCAAAATAAAGTTTGTAGAAAAGTGTTAAAGGTGATTGCCTTTAGAGCACTACCCTAACACCACTTACATATAAAATGTGGAATTAATGTCTACTCTATTTTGTGTTCAATTATATTAGTTTTTCACCATTAGATATTGATTCAATTAATAACATTTGTAAACTATTTACAAAACATCATTTTACCTTGGCCAAGGATTTCCTTAATAACTATTATTCAAGAAAAATAAAACATTCTCCTTAAAAAATTGAACACTGTTAGCTTAATTATTATCAAGCTAACAGGTGACATATAGAAATAGATGGGCATAGAATAATAAACAAAATAAATATATTCCATTCATTCTAATGTATTAAACTTCCATATTCTTAATTTAACCTCTTCAGACAATTAGAATAATAAAAGAATCCTTATATAAGATAACTTTGAAGACCTCAAGTCAAAGGATCACTTATACAATCATCATAATGAGAATTTTCATAAAAATACAAGTAATATTCCAAATGGATTTCTCATATGAGGTCAGTTTAGTGAACTTATTCTCTAACAAGCACTCGTACGTTTGTTTAAGTATCTCTATACTTTTACCTATAAGATCAACTACTTCCTTCATAAAGAAAAACATAGTGTGTGCTAGTCTTTTTACATTCTATTAATGTCCAGTCTTAATAGAACAAGGACTAAAAACAATTTATGGATAATACATAAATGTAATATGAATCTTATAATTATAATCTCATCATAATTTCATTTGCCAAGTATAACTATCCCATGGACATCATAATATACATCTAAATATATATAAGATAAAGAATGTCTTTATATTATTTTGTCACTAAACTACAACCAATCGATTAGTTCTAGGGAATAAATGAACACATAAAGCAACATCCCACTACTATAAAGCAAATACCCGGATACCCGAAGGACATTCAAGTACATACCTTATGATAATGGTATGTTGGAGCAAAACATATCCGAC